>JARHVA010002050.1:2535000-2647500 GCA_037957365.1 Torreya grandis
TTATCAATAACTACATGTAAACTTCAATAATTGCATGAAATCTTGAATTTCGTATTTCACATCCATATAGAGTATGATAAAGTACAAGATGCATACAATACATGTTTTCCTCAACTGGGAGTTCTATCCATTCCATCCTAGATTTAATACTATAACAAGACATATACAATCATGTTATATACTAGAGATAATGAATTTCATTCACATATATTTAAAAAAAATCAAATATCCCTTTCATCTCATGCATTATTATAGAAAAAACAATCAAAAACAAATTATAGAATGCTTTATTATAAGAATATCAAATATCCATTTTTTAAGTCATCATGAGAATGCATTATTATAAAATGGAATACCAATAAGAAAGTGATCATGAAAGAGACCCCTCTACTCCCTCCATAAGACAACGTCCAAATTTCCTCATTTCAACATTTCCTCTTGGTATAGAGTCACACTATAACTTTATACAACAAAATGATCAAAGCTGTAAGGATGTTTATCCACTTTTTTGGAGGTAAGGGAAAACTCACAACCTTTTAATTCTTTGTAATGGTGTACATAGTCTTTATATATATTCATTGAAACCCTACATCCTATATTATAGTCTGTATAATGCCTTGCATATTAATTGTCTATATAATAACCTTTACATTATTTGTAATGGTATATTATATTCCATCTTACAACATACAAGAAAGGAGCCAATTAAATATTAGTCTATATAATGGTCTAATTTTTTCCATGTTATTATAGTATATATAATGCCCTACATATTTCTTATCTGTATAATACCTTATACATTATGTGTAATGGTATATTGTTGTTCATCTTGCTACATAAATTAAAGGAGATAAGGAATCATTGGTTTATATAATGGTATACTATTGTCCATCTTGTTATAGTCTTTATAATTCCCTACATCTTGCTTGTGTGTATAAAACCCTTTACATTACATGTAATGGTCTATTATTGTCCATATTGATACACAAAAGGAAAGGAAACAATGAACCATCGGTCTGTAAAATGGTCTACTATTTTCCATATTATTACGGTATTTATAATTCCATACATATTGTTTGCTTGTATAAGACCCTTCACATTTTTTATAATGGTCTACTATTTTCCATTTTGATACAAACATTATAAGAACCAACGAAGCTACATGTCATTATATTACAATGTTTGTGTTTGTTCAGTAACATAAAGAAATAAATATAAAAGGAAAGAAACCAATAAAGCTATAAAGAGGAAAATGATTGACATTTTGAGTGTCGATTATGTTCCAAATAAATATACTTCAGGTGACATCCATTCATAGGAATATATGTTTGTTTATTTTGTTAGTGTCTTATAATTACTAAATATCTATGGTTTTACTTCTATGTAGCTTTCAAGAAACCCAAACCCACTCCCCCAAGAAATTTTATGAACCAATCTCAAAGTCTTGAAAAAATTAATGCAAAGGTGGATGATGATCTTTGAGAATGTAAACTAAGACATTTAAAAACTAGGTTAGATGTATGGGAGAAATGGGAAAAGGTTAGTACAAAGAGGGAGGACAACTTAAAGGAAAGAATTAAATAAATTAATATAACCATATCATATTTGACAAATGAGAAGAAGGAGCTAAAGATTTGTATTGAATGTGTAGGGAAAGAAAAACTATAGGCTCAGATGTGACTCAAGGATTGAATTACATCACTTAAAGTATATGAAGTTATTTTAAGTGATAGGGATATTGATTTGGAAGGAAATCATTATAGGAATGTAAGATAAAAGAAACTTTATGAAATTTTTTTAAATCCATCTTATTACCTGACATACAACCACTCCCACTACATCCATACTTAAAAACTCTAATAACAATGATCATAATTAGTGTGTTTCTTTACTATGTTTCATTTCACTATAGTTGTTGAATTTTACATATATATAGTTCATTTCGCAATAGTTTTTAACTTTGTAGTTATTCTAGTTTGTGAAATTTGAAAAATATGAATATGCATGCCTCACAAGAATGTGAAATTTGAAAAAATTCCTAACACCATGTGTGCTAAATTAGATAAATAAATACATTTCAAAGAATAAAAAAATAATGAAATGAGTTGTGTATCTTTACATGATTTTATATGTTAAATTAGTTATGAATCTTTACATTCTTTTATATGTCAATAAATTTTACTATTTTTCAACATATATGGAATTTATAATAAAAAAGATTTAAAAATTTAGGACATATAACGTCTAATTACAAATAAAAAGACAACCAAACAACTTCGATTTAACATATATAGATCAATCTTCACAAAAATTGCTACTGGTCCACATACTTTTATATCTGCTCTATCTAATTCATCCTAAAAAGTAATGCACTTTGATATCAATTTATGTTTGAAAGGGAATTAAGCTTGTTCATTTGCCGATGTTGGATTCCTTCAGATTGCCATATTCTCCATAAAATCTCTTGAATGTTGTATATTAGTCCCAAAACCATATTATACAAGTTGGGAAGGTTATGCATGGGGATGATTCATGTTATCATTATTGAAATTTGACCTTGATATAAACCTATTACAACCATATTTAATAATATTCTCAAGGAAATTAAGACTTCTCCTATCAACTAGAAGAGTGAGAAGTGCTTTGCCTAGCAATCTGTGGATCTTGATAATTTGTGGATCATTTGGGTCATCCACATCATTGATAATATTATCATTTACAAGAACATTGGAAACATTATGATGGGAAAGGTCATTAAAAATATTATTGGCATCATCCTAAACAAGTCACAAATAGATGCTTGTCAATAACCGTATGAAAATCCATGAAAATCATTTACAAATTCAACAAATAAAGACAAATAAGAATCAATAAAAAAATAATACTTACATGGGACTCAACATGGGCATCAACATTAATTACCAAATTCATTTATTAATTCACCAACTTTGAACATGTGCTCACACACGTGGCCTTGGTTTGACCACATGCATTCACACATTGTAAAAGACTGAATTGCCATTCTAACCTTGTAAAAAGTTTATTCTTTTCTTTGGCTTATCACCCATGCCACATCGAGGTTAATATCACATAACATCACAACACCATTAAGGATTATTTGTGATTTCATGCATGACATTTTATCTAAGTGCTCAAGCTTGAAGTTCCTATAAAACCTTTTTTAATTACATATTTGGCTCCACTAGTAATACACAAATATAATAGACATTAAATTATTCACAAACCAATCCAATCTTTGATGGGATGAAACTCTAATTTATTTTATAAACATGTTCTTCAAATGAGAATGGCATAATTATATGGAAACATTTATCTCTTTACTTGCAGGGGGCATTGTATATAAACATCTTGACCACATGTCAAATAGTCAAACCATTGATCTTTCCAATAGTTGGTGAATGATTCATGATCCACATATTATTGAATGAATAGGTTTGCATCACAAAGCACTGTCTCTATAATAGGTGACTTATGCATTATTTTACCTAGGCTTATAAACATTGATTCCCTTAATTCAACATCATTGCCATTTGAAATCAAGTTTTTTATGCAAATTCTCCTCACATTCCAATTGCATAGGTATACCTCACATTAAAACCCTTACCTAAACTCAAAAGGTAATAAACCCAAAACTATCAAGATAATAAATTATTACTATGCCAAGATCTAAAATAATAACCCATATTGATTCATATTGAATGAAATAAAATAATTACAATCCATGTATAAATAATCCCCACCTTTGAATTAGAGTTGACATGCAAATTTTTGAAAAAAACTAAAATCTAAAAAAGACACTATTTTTAGTAGCTTCTATTTATAGTAAGTTTTGCATGAAAGTACATGCATCTATAAAAATCTACCAAAATAATCTAAATACTAAAATAACCTATGGGACAAAATTCAACTGAATTTGATGTTTGGTCTTAAAATTATATAATTTCTAAAGATAGAAAATTCCTAAAAAAATCATATACAGTAATTTAGGACCCTTAGATGATCACGTATGGCCTCTAAAAAATATAAAAAACAAATCTAAGCAAATAGATTAGCTTAGTATAGCAACCAAAATTTTTAGATGGTCATATTGGCATGTGGAAGAGCTCAAATGGAGATATGGATCAAAAGTTATGGCCTCCAAAAGATTGGCCTATATTTTATGCATCATTCTCCTCTAATTGAAAATAACTCAGTTATTGTGAGTTGCCTTGATTTTATTGATGCCATTTTTAATTTTAAATCTTCTTCAACTCCCATTATATAATCCAAATGTTGTCTTTTTTTAGTAATCCTTTCCACTGCACCAAATACCTATTATAATTCCCTTGCCTTGTGCTCACTATCTTCATATCCAAAACCTGCACTATCTTTTCCTTCTTCTTCTTTGGAACATATTGATAGAAATTTAATTCTTCATATTCATCACCTTCATCATCTTATCCATGAAATTCATATAAATTTGAAACATTAAATATTGAAAAGATATCAAAATTTTGCAGTAAACTCACCTCATAAGCATTGTCATTAATTTTCTTCACAATTCTACATGTCCTAATTTTCTTGTACTTCAACTTATTGTACATGTATTTTGGAAATATTTCTTTCATCAAGTAAACCATTACCAAATATCCTTCTTTAAATAATTTGGATCTTCTTCTGACATCTGTTGATGCTTTATATTTCTCATTACTTTCCCGCAACTTTCTTCTTACTCCTTACAATTGTTGTGTATGATATAATGATGTATATTTCTCATTAATTTTATGGTCTTAATAGTGTAGACACTAAAATTATCTTTTCCCTTATTGTCCACATATATAATAGACATAAGATCTATGCTGATTTGGAAAGCATCATCTAGCACCACCATAACCTCATCCTCTTTGAAATCTTCTTCCTCTTTGTTGGTATTGAAACCCTTACCTATTCTCATCTTGACTTTATGCACCTTGTGATGATTCACATTTATTGGCATTAGACCCACCTCTGGTGGTATGAAACCCACCTCATCCCCTTATTAGATGGGATCCTTCTCTTCTTGGGCCAAGAGATGTTCTTCTAAAATTTTGTCTATTTTGTTTTTCTTCTACCTTCAAAGCTAATTGATAAGCCTCCTCCATGACAAGTATTCTATGCATTCTTAATTCATCTTGAATAGTAAATTTCAAACTCTTCACATACCTTACAGCCATCTAGTCTTCTATTTCATCATGCTCCACTCATATCAAAATTTATAAAACTCATCTATATACTCTTGTATACTATGATCTTTTTCCCTCAAATTTTGAAATCTTCTATATAGGGTTTATCTATAATCCATAGGAAGAGATTTCTCTATTAGATTCTTATCCTTCTTTTTCCACATATTAATATTCTCTTTACCTTTTATATATCTCTCTTTCTATAGGTGATCCCACCAAATCATTGCATGACCTTTCAATTTTTTGCATGCAAACTTTACCTTCTTGTCTTCTCTCATAGTCTTCTACTTGAATAACTTCTCCATACTATTCATCTAATCTATCAACTCCTATAGTTTTAAAATACATTCATAATCTAAAAAATGAACTTTGATTCCTTCATTTTTTCCTTCTAAACCCCAAACCATCCTCTCTTCCATCGATGGTAGATACTCTTGCTATTCTTCTTCTTGCTGAACTTCATCATGATCTGTATCCTGCTCAACACCACCTTATTTTCTTCTTTGATTGGTGATAACCTTGGTTAATTTTTTCACTTTCCTCTAAAACTCTTATATAGTATAGTTCATCTATGCAATACCTCCCTATTCTCTCACCATGTCTTACTCTTTTAAGATTCAAACTTGCTCTGATACCAGATAATGGACCTGAAAACTGTCAAGACAATAAATTATCAATAAGTCAAGATCTAAAAAAAAACCTATATTGATTCATATTAAATGAAATAAAATAATTAAAATCCATGCATAAAAAAGCCTCAACTCATAATTAAATAAAATAAAATTATGCATGGCCCAATTATAAGCATTGTCATTGATTTTCTTAACAATTTTGTATGGCCCAACTTTCTTGTAATTCAACTTGTTGTACTATCCTTTCGGAAATATTTCTTTTCTCAAGTAAACCATTACCAAATATCTCTATTTAAATAACTTGGATCTTCTTTTGACATCTACTGATGCTTTATGTTTCTTATTACTTTCCTTTAACTTTCTTCTTACTCCATACAACTACTGCATATGCTATGATGTTGCATATTTCTCATTAATTTTATGGTCTTCATAGTGAAAAAACTCAAATGATATGTGTCTTTATTCTATACATATATAATAGACATAAGATCTAAGTTGATTTGGAAACCATTCTCTATCCCCACCATAGCCTCATCCTCTATAAAACTATCTTCTTCCTTGTTGGGATTGAAACCCTTACCTATTCTCATCTTGCCTTTCTACACCACATGATGATTCACATATATTGAGACCCACATATGGTGGTATTAAAACCACCTAATCCCCATATTGAAGGGGATCTACCTCTTCTTGGACCAAAAGATGTTCTTCTAAAATTCTATCTATTTTGTTTTTCTTTCACTTTCAAAGCTAATTAATAAGCCTCCTCCATGTAAAGTATTCTATATATTCTTAATTCATCTTGAATAGTAAATTTCAAACCATTTACACACCTTAAAACCATATGATCTTCTATTTCATCATGCTCTAGTCATATGGAAATATTATAAAACTCATTTGTATAATTTTATATATTTTGATCTTTTTGCCTTAAAATATGAAATCTTCTGTATAGGGTTTATGCATAATCCACATGAATAAATTTTCTCTTATCTTCTTCTCCTTATTTTTCTATGTATTAATATTCTCTTTACCTTTTCTCTATCTCTCTTTCTGTAGGTGATCCCACCAAATTATTGCGTGACCTTTCAATTTTGTGCATATAAACTTTACCTTCTTGTCTTCTCTAATAGTCTTCCACTTGAAGAATTTCTCCATGCTATTCATCCAATGTATCAAATTCTCTAGTTTTAAACTACTTCCATAATATATAACATCAACTTGGATTCCTTCATTTCTTCCTTCTAAATCCTAAACCATCCTCTCTTCTATCGATGGTGGCTGCTCTTGCTGTTCTTCTTCTTGCTAAAATTCTTCATCATGATTTATGTCCTCTTCATCACTAGTTTATCTTATTCTCTGATTGGTGATAACCTCAGTTAATTGTTTCACTTGAATATATAGCTCTTGTATAGTCTAATTCATCTGTGTAATACCTCTTTGTCCTCTCACCATGTCTTACTCTTTCAAGATTCAAACTTGCTTTGATACCAAATAATGAACCTGAAAACTATCAAGAAAATAAATTATCAATAGGCCAAGATCTGAAACAATAACCCATATTGATTTATATAAAATGAAATAAAATAATTAAAATCCATGTATAAATAATACTCAAATAAAAATTAGAGTTGAGATGCAAATTTAAAAAAAAAATCTAAAAAAATACTATTTTTAGTAGCTGCTATTTATAGTAAGTTTTACATGCAAGACTACATAGATCTAAAAGTCTCTCAAAATACTCTAAAAAAAAATTAATCTATGTGATGAAATTAAACTAAAGTTTATGTCCATTCCTAAAAATATACAATTTCTAAAAATAGATAATTCCCCAAAAAATCATTAAATGATAATGTTGAACCCTTAGATAATCATGTATGGACTCCAAAAAATATAAAAATAAATCTAAGAAGATATAGAGGATTAGTAAAGCAATAATTTTTTTAAGAAAGTCATTTTGGCATGTAGAAGAGCTCAAACAGAGCTATGGGTCAAAAGTTATGGCCTCTAAAAGATTGGCCTATTTTCCCTGCATCACAACGACAAAGTAAACGTAACAAAATTAGCAAACAAATATTTTTTTCAATGATAATAATAAATATTTATAATCGACATGGGATTAAATTACCTAATAATAATAATTTTAGTGGTATCATCATCCACCATGAAAGCATTTGGTTTTCATTCCAACATGTGACAATGCACACTAATCACTAGCTTCCGCATCCACGATGTCATGTTTGGAACAATAACCCTCAAAATAAAAACCCTCCCAATATGAAGTTGATTATGTATACTTCTAAATGCAATATGTGTGTACAACATGAACTACATTTCAAAACACAAACATAAGTCTTATATAATATCAAGTGTGAAGTGTCAAATTTTTTAATCCCTAATCACCTTGTGTGCATTTGTCCCATATGTGGAGTCCATTGAAAGTATACTATTATGTGCATACTTCAACATCCATTAAAATTTTTGAGGAGACTAGAGGCCTAAGATAAAGACTTGCTCCTCCATTCTTATTTTTTCAAAATTTTCATACGTAAATACATTTTCAAGATTTTTAGTGACAAATGTTTGAATACTATCTGCATCACTAGGATCCAATTTATATTCTTCTTCCTTCATGCTTCTATGAATATTACAGATGTCATCTTTAGTCATGAAATCATCCATTTATGTCTAACCTTCGAACAATGTAAGTTTTTTGTGGACCATGTCATGACGTTTTTAGTAAATAACTTTAGTATTTAGGCTCAAAAAATAACATCCTCACCACCCAATCCTTTAATACATCACTAATGAATAGAGATGAAGTACAATGACTTCCCCTAAAGTCATCAATCTCTTTCCCATGACAAACCATGTCCCACCGGTTTATATGGCCAATGTTTTTATATGAAATCAAATCTTGTTCTTGTATCTTCATCAACACATTAATATAAAAGTGATATTGGCATCTATGACGTAAATGCTTACGCCTAATTTGGCTACCAATACTAATCTTATTAACATTTTAAATGTCATAATGTTCATCATCTTCAACTATAATCCTCAGGGACATACATACATGAATACCTATATAATACATACATAAATTACAATTTAAAAAAAGACTAATTCATTTAAAAAAAATATTACAAGACGTAATACCCACACTATGTATTGGAGAGATCTATTAATCCTATCTTTTTGTAAGTTAGATGGCACAAGATTGAATACACTATCATCAATAGGAAAGGTAGTAAGATACCTTGATACCTTACCTTAACCATTCAATAAGTCTTATATACAATCTCTTTGTATCCACGTAACACCATATTTATCATTGCCCATATCATACTTTACCTCACTCCATTATAATTCATTAGAAGAGAACTCCCTAGGATATGGATTTTGCATTGTAAGAGATAATAATCTCTTCCACTTAAATGTCATCTATAAAGTGAGCAAGCCAAAGAAATATATTTTTTACTTTTTACATAGATAAGGGGGAATTGATATACAATTGAAATTCATAAACAAGAAACATTGATAAATAATTAACATTGAAAAATAAGGGGAAATGAACTCAACACTTTGACAGGGTTATCTTAGAGAATGAAAGCAAATAAAAAACTGACCATGCACTTCTTTACCATACATTGCATTCAAAAATTATATAAAGGATAAAAATGAAAACTTTAAAATGCCAACTAATAGTAAAATATCTCACTCTTTACATTAACAACATGTAATTAAACATTAAAAACATCAGGGCAAACATCCAAAATTTGAAGAGGACCTCCTATTTTTTTTTCAGAAAATTCAAATTGTACCATTCCATGCGACCCACCATATTTTGATTATCTTTAAATATTATTAGAAACCATTTAGTGAATATTCAGATTAGATCTTCTAGTGTGTTATGAACTTTTTTCTATAATTTTTTGATGAATATTTTTTTTTTATTAATTTTACAATAAGTATATCCTAAAAAATGACAAAAAAATAGATAGTCATCTTTACGATCCACCGTAACTACCTAAAAAAAAATGAATAATTGATTTTTAAAAATAATGTGTGTATGGGCGAGGCATGTAGTGGCCTAAAAAAGGTGTTGTTAGGAATAAATATAGTTTTAAACCTTAAGATAGCCAAAAATTATAAAAATCATACATTTAAAAAGAGGACAATGTGCTGATTATAACGGTAATAATTTTTTGAATTTTGATGTTGAAATCGATAGTGTATCTGGCGATTGAAGTTAAAATTTGTTGGTTTTTCCTAAAACTCTTGGTATCATCTATAGATACATAGTCCCAAGCCTTTGTCTTAGAAATCCAATCCACTTCTGAGCCTAAAAGCATGGTTTTAAATTCAAATTCAAATAATGTTTATGCATTATATAATGTGTACATCTTGTATAATGCACACACATTATATAGTACACTATACAACATGTATGCATTATATAATACATACATGTTACTTTGTTATAAGTCCAAAACCAACTCAATGAGCATTTTGGAGTTGTACGTGAAGCCAACTTTTTCCATAAGCCTATATTTATTACTCTAAATGTTAAGTACAAGTTTACATTTAAATTTATTTTAGTAAATATAAAAAATTAGGGTCACTAAGCGTCTGATAGAGTTGACATCATAGTTGCATTCCTTACGATGTGGAAAATACTTTTTCAAAATCCAATCAGGTCAGTACTGAGGCATTTTCAGGGTCTAAGTATTAAAAATAGCGATTTCACGACATAAATTTTGTAATTGATATTGATTTTTGGTAAAAATATATTCATTTTTAAGGTTGTTTTGCCTTTCTAATTGATTCTTGGTATTTCTCTGATTCTTAGGTTTATCAAAATTGAATTTTTCAAACCACTCACTTTGAAATTGAAGCAAAGTGATGTGATTGGGGTAACATAGGTCACATTGATGACCTACACATATCAAACAACCACTTTGTGTTAATTTCACTTGTTCATCATCCTTTTCTCATATTTTATCACTTTATACTCATGCCTCATCACCCCTAATCAATAAGGTCAGTACTTAGGAATTTTTAGGGTTTAAGTATTAAAACTAGGGATTTCATGACATAACTTTTGTAATTAATATCCATTTTTGGTAAACAAATAGTCATTTTTAAGGATTTTATGCCTTTAGAATTGATTCTTGGTATTTATATGATTCTTAGGTTTATCAAAATTGAAGTTTTCAAACCACTCACTTTGAAATTGATGAAAAGTGATGTGATTGGGGTAACATAGGTCACATTTATGACCTACACATATCAAACAACCTCTTTGTGTTAATTTCACTTGTTCATCATCCTTTTCTCATATTTTATCACTTTATACTCATGCCTAATCACCCTTAATCACTCTCTCATCATTATTCATTATCCCTAATCACTCCCTCATTGACCCTCACTATCCCTAGTCATCTCTAACCACTCCCTCATGATCCCTGATTGCTCCCTCATTGACCCTCACTATGCCTCATCATCCCTAATAACTCACTCCTTGTCCCTCCTCATCTCTCATCACTCCCTCATTGACCCTCACCATCCCTTATCATATTTAATCACTCCCTCATCATCCCTAATCACTCCCTCATTGGCCTTTACCATCCATAATCATCATTTCATCTTCCCTAATCACTTTCTCCTCATCCATCATCTTATCTAATCACTCCCTCATTGACCCTTACCATTGCTCATCATTTTTAACCACTCCCTTATTTCTCCTTACTATCCCTCATTATAAAGAGCCCTATTACATACTCTACTTGTCCAAGCTCTTTGCTAATATGCACATATGCATTTTTAAGGTCTAAGTATTTAACTTAGGGATTTTAGGACATAAATCTTGAAATTGATATCTAATTTTGGTAAAAATATAGTCATTTCTTAGGTTTTTGTTCCTTTTGGATTGATTCCTAACATTTTTAGGAGTATTAGGTTTGCCAAAATTGATGTTTTTAAACCACTCACTTTAAAATTAATGCAAAGTGGTGTTATTTGGGATAGCATAGGTCACATTGATGACCTACACACATAAAACAACCACTTTACATTTTAATTTCACTTGATCATCACCCAACCATCATCCTTGATCACTTATTACTCATCCCTCATTACCCATAATTACTCTCTTATCAATCCTCATTATACCTAATCACTCCCTCATTGACCCTCTCTATCCCTAGTCATCTTTAATCACTCCCTTATCATCCATAATCACTCGTCCATTGACCGTCACTATCCTTCATCTTCCCTAATCACTCCCTCCCCACCTTCATCATCCCTAATCACTCTTTACTCATCCATCATCATACCTAATCACTTCCTCATCCCTAATCACTCCCTCCTCATCACTAGTCACTCTTTCATTGACCTTAGTTGTCTCTTATCATCTCTAATCATTTGGGATTATCATCCCTAATCATTCCTTCATTGATTATCACCATACCTCAACATCCATAATCATTCACTGCTCATCCCTCATAACACCTAATCAATCTTTCTTCATCCCTCATCATCACTAATCATCCCTCATTGACCCTCACCATCCCTCACCATCCTTCATCACTCCATCATTGACCCTCACTATCCCTTACCATCCCTAATCACTCCCTCATCATATGGAATATGTACATACTCTAAAGATATATTTGATTTTAATCATATATTATTTGATCCATTATAATAGAAATTAACTCTTTTATAAGACTTGTGTTGTCAATACCCATTTGTGATAGTCAATTTTATTACTAAATGAATTGGATGATCTTCTAAATTTATAGACAAATAACAAAAGTATTAACACAAAATAGAGTCTACAATTTAGTTCATCAAATTATCCTTGTTCTATAGTTGAATAAATGAAACTTTAGTCAATTCCACCTTTGTTAGTTTGGTTTCAAAGATAAAAAATAAACACAAATCTCTTGTATAATTTTCTAATTTTAAGAAGATTTCAATCAGATGCAAAGTTATTTAGTGTTTCAAATTCTTATATAACTTGATTCTTGGTTAGGTTCACACATGCACTCCTTGTGTGTGTAATTTGTCTAAAATATTTTATCTCTTACATGAAAAATGAGAATTTATTCATATTATCACAAAAATATGTTTCTGCAAAATGTGAAACACTAGTTCAACATGGTATATATGTTCATCCCATGTTTTATAAAGATGAAGATGTCATCAAGGTATATTTAAAAATTGGCATATGTAAAGGGTTTGAGGATGTCATTCAACATATTGAATTGAATGAATTTATTATATGAGTTATCATAAAAGTTATAATCAACTAGTCAATCGATCCTTCATTTGTTTTTAAGACTATATTCTAAATATCTAAAGGTTTAACATGAATATGATGATAGGAATGGCATGGTAGGATGGGATATGATAGAATAATTATTGGTCATGATAATTAGATAATATGGTAAGAGGTTTGCTCCCAGGTGGTAAGGCAAATGGATAAGATATGTGACAATGGAAAAAATATTGGCAAATGGAAATGACCTAGTTTTGATATGAGACATGTTTTTGGCTAATGATGGTTGGTGGTTTTTATGTTTTTGGATTGGATATGGTTGATGGTTGGATATTGGTTTTTATGTTTTATGTTTTTATGATTCTATTTCCTTCAATCATTGAGACAAGATATCTTTATAGCCTTCAAAAAGGAAAGTGTGGTCATGGATAGTAAATAGGGATGAATTTTGGATGATAGGTTTGATTTGGAAATGTAATAGTGGATGATAATGGAATGTGTAGTGGTTGGGAATCAAATGAAGATCAATATTTTTAGGCACACATAATGTTGTTGATTCTAGATTTGACATATATTTAGATGTGGTGAGGTCAAAGAATTCTAAATATTCTCTTGATAAGGCCACCCAAATTTTTTGTTTTTTAGTTTTGAGAGTAGCTACCATTTGATTAGGCTATAAATAGGAAGCTATTTTGATTTGATATTTGATAATGTCTTCATTAAGTAGTGAAGAACTTTTGTGCTCAGATATTGACACCTTGATGAGGTTTATACCAATGAATTTGTTTTGATTGTCCTATAGTGCCTCCAAAAAGGTTTCATTAAGGAATGTTGACTTTTGAGTTTCATTGTCTTCTAGCACCTTCATAAAGGTTTCACTAAATGATGCTAAGTTTAAACTTTGATTGTCCCTTTGGAGGCTCCCTTAGTGCCTCCAAAAAGGTTTCATGAGGAGATTTTTCTTCTTTTGCATGAATTTGGTCTTGGCCTCCTTACTATTCTTTAACTAATATGTCACCATGGATGTATCTCAATAATGTGTGATTTTTTGGTCCTAATCGACACTTGTGGGATGTAGAATGTTAATAAAATGTCTATGTTAGTTGGTGGTAATGGAATGGGGGTTGGCAGCAAAATCCTCATAGAAGATAATAAGATAACTTATATTGATTCTTAAGTAATCATCTCAAAAAACTATAAGGATCTCAAATGTATTCAAATTAATTTGTGAGGCACGCATAACCAATATTGTAATAGTCATGAATATATTCTCATTATAAATCTCATTTTGAATCAATGGACTCTAAATCCAATATTGAGACTGATGTTGATTCTACTCTTGATTCTAAATTTGATGTTGGTTCAAGAATATAACTTGACTCTAATTCTAATTCTTCATTTGGTACGGATGCTGCTACAAAGATGTCTTGTTGAATGCTTGTTTTTTCTTGTTGACTGTTTGGTTTTGCACAAGTAATAACCTATGATGGTAGAATGGGATCCACAGAGATTGATTTGTCAAATTGAGACTCCTTAATGATAGGAAAAAGGTCAAGAGATAACTCCTCAAAGAATGGTTTGTCAGAGGGAGGTTCTTAAAAAATAGGCATATGGTTGAGATAATGATTTGCCCAAAGGTGGTTATAATAATTAAGAAGTGACTCAATAAAGACTGGCTCATTAGAGTGAGAGCCCTCAACAATAGGTATAGAATTGAAAGGTGATTCATCACATGTTGACTTATCATAAATGATTAGTTCAATAAAAACGTCTTGGATTGGTTAGCTGTCTTGCCTTGGTTTTCAATGAGTTGGAAAATATTGGTTTTGAACACAACTTTATCTTTGAATGAATAGCTCTATTGAGGGATTGATTTGATTGGTACTAGACAAGGAATGGACTATTGTTGGATAATGATAGGGCATTGTATAACTTGGTCTATTATACAAGCCAAAAGATGAAGTCTTGAAATGGTAATAACAGGGTGGTGTGGAGGTTGATTGCTCTAATAGGCCAAAGGACTAGTCTTAGAATGATAAAGGGGAATTATGGAGCTTGATTAATTATACAAGCCAAATGACTAGGTCCTAGAATGAAAATCTTGGGGTGTTTTGGATCTTGATTTATTACACAAGCCAAAGGATGAGGTCTTGTAAGGATAAGTTTGGTGTATTATGGAGCTTAGTATCTCTCACAAGCTAAAGGAATAGGTCTTGGAAGGATAAGTTTGGGGCATTGTGGATCTTGGTATCTCACACAAGCCAAAGGAATAGGTCTTGGAAGGATAAGTTTGGGGAATTATGGATCTTGGTAGCTCACACAAGCCAAAGGACCAAGTCCTAGAAGGACAAGTTTTTGGCATTGGCAAGGTTAATTTAAAAATCAATCTTTGAAGACTAGGATTTGATGAATCAAATAATCTAGACAATATTGGATGACATAATGACACATAATGAGGATCTAAATGGCATACATGACATGGTTTAAAACAATGATTTTGGTACAAGTAAAATGAGTTTTGAAATAATTCGAGCAGCGAAATGGTGTAAGCATGCTCTAATGGTGTGATCAATGTTTTTTTCAAAGACTCCAAGGCACAAACTTGATAATTATTTGGATATCATAACGATACCCATTTCAATAAAGTGACACACACACAAACATGTTTATAAAAAATTGTAAAGCACAAGTATCATGTAAAATAACCAACATAATGTCTTTTTGACAAAGGAGTGACATATAAACAAACTAGTTTAGACGTGGCTATAAAGAAACATGATAAGTTTTAGTCTCAAAACACCAAGAAAGAAAATGATAAAATACAAGTAAGTCATCCAAGTTCCTATCAAGGGTATGGAAATTTGGGGTTGACTAAAACTGATTAGTTTTTGATAATCTAGATTGATCCCATGTCTATTGACTTTCAATCAAAAATTAAGATAAGAAGCATGTCATTTGGGTCCGTGTCATATGGCTTGTTTTAAAAAGGTCTTACCCATTTTAAAACCACTACATTCATCACTCAATCAGTATGGTTAGATTTTTGGCATGCTCAAACATCTTAGGCTTAGTCTCTACTAATAGAGATGGTTTAATCACACAATTCTAGTGAGGGTATCCCAATTTATACAACCCCTATGAAAAGGGGTTGAAGATGATGCTGAGAGATAAAACTCTAGGTCAAATATTCCCTAAAAAATTTATGAGATGCATGGAAATAAATGATAAGTAAAAATACTTTATGGTTGTTTTCAGATCACATAATACTATGCAAGTTTGGGGAGATCTTAGATGAAGTTATTTATATGCCTTTTGACTAAGGCAAAATGTAACAAAAATGGCAATTTTGATCCCATAAGTTCCCTATAGAGGATGAGGGAGATTATACATGCACATATTCATTTTTTCTAAAATAACAATCAACAAGCAATGTTGTAAACAATTAGAATGAAATTGATTTGTTGTACCAAATTAAAATGTTTGATTAGATCTATTACTATCGCCTTGGCTTAAGTATGAAAATGGAAAGGATTTACACACAAATAAATAAAGTAAAATCAACTAAGTTCATTTTAATCCCAAATATTGAAGTGTGCAAGATCTATCCTATGTTCATGATTAAACACCAATTTAGAAATGTTTCAAAGATTTAAACATGTGTTTTAAGTAATAAATTTGAAATTTTTCTAAGATTTAACAATCTAGATTCATTTTAGGCACCAAATAACAAATGTGGAAAAACTTATCATGCTCATTTTAGACCAAATTTAAAGTGTACATGATCTTAACCAAGTTTTTTTTAAAACCCCAAATTTGAAGTATTTGACTAATAAAAAAACATGCAAAATGGTTTTCAATTAGCCTTTAATCCTAAAAAAAACAAAATTATAATGGCCTGCTTAGAAGCTCTTTTGTGATTTAGCAAATGAACTTTGGAAAAGAGCTCTCAGGATTTTAATTAAAATTGCCATAGTGACTGTTGATGGTTAGGATAACCGTCAGTGATTCATGGATACCATCATTGATTGGTTCATGGAGAACTACCAATGATTGATAGAATCATCACCGGTCAATAAAGTTCATTGATGAAGACCATTGATAAATAATGTAAAATCAACTAAGTTCATTTTAAGCCCAAAGATTGAAGTGTGCAAGATCTATCCTATGTTCATGATTAAACACCAATATAAAAATGTTTCAAAAATTTAAACATGTGTTTTAAGGAACAAATTTGAAATTTTGCTAATATTTAACATGCTAGATTCATTTTAGGCACCAAATAACAAATGTGGAAAAACTTAGCATGTTAATTTTAGGCACCAAATTTAAAGTATACATGATCTTAACCAATTTCTTTTTAAAACCCCAAATTTGAAGTGTTTGACTAATAAAAAACATATAAAATGGTTTTCAATTAGCCTTTGATCCTAAAAAAAATAACATTATATTGGCTTACTTAGAAGCTTTTTTATGATTGAGAAAATGAACTTTGGAAAAGAGCTCTTAGGTTTTTAATTAAAATTTCCATAGTGACTATTGATGGTTAGGATGACCATTAGTGATTCATGGAAACCGTCACCAATTGGTTCATGGAAACCTATCAATGATTGATAGAATCATCACCAATCAATAAAGATCATCGATGAAGACCTATTGACCCAAAGGAAAAACCTCAAAATTCAAAATTTTTAAGTTAGCCTTGGTTAGATGAAATATAATAAAAGCCAACAAGGTAAATTCAAGTCTAATGATTTAGATGCATTTGAAACCTAGAAATATTGATAAGGAATGGCAAAAATAATTAAAACAAAATATTTAAACATGTTAATCCCCTGTAACCAAATTATTAGTGATCACATAAGATCATGGGTAGTTAGGCAGAATCATCGATGATTAGGGTCTAACTGTTGATGATTTTACCTGATCATCAATTATCACTATGTAAAGTTGAGAATTTAACAAAACCTAAATCTAACCAAATCAAGGTTAAAAAATTAATTTTAAAGAGATTCGAAGATATAAATGAATATTTAAAAGATGCATAATGATCTCCTTACTGTGTAGGATGTATTAGGTCCCACCAAGCATGACATTTGTGATCAAGGAATCCAATAAGGATGGTTAGGTATTATAATTAGCTTCACAATGAAATCAATGGAAATGAACTCAAAATGAAAAATAGAAAACTAAAAAGCATAACACTATCTTGCCTAGATTAAAGGGAGGAGCATGGTAATGAAAAAAGATGAATTAAACTCAACTAAAATGCAAGAAATAAACATTCCTTACCTTTCTTGATGCTCAAAGAGTCTTCTTTGATTGGCTTGCTCGAATTGTGCTCAAAAAGTCTTTATCAATGGAGTGTGACTACCTTCATCTCCTCTTGGCATCATGGTTTGGCTTGTCTTGACTTATAGTTTGATGGATTCTCTCAATTTTGGCATTATAACACTAGGCTTTTAGTTTCGTGAATACATTCTTACATTATAACTCTATTTTGATTGAGCTCTCCAAATGAAGGGCATTAGGCTTATATTTATAGGATTTCAAATAAACTTGGAATGGGGTAAATCTTACCTTGGTTGAGTTTATTAACCTTGGTTGAGTTTGAAAGGTGTCCAAATGGTCATGATTAGGTTTGGATAGGTGTGCATTTAGATATTTTTATTTGGGACAACTCACAAAAGCTAATGATCACTTCCTAGGATATTTAAGATGCTCTTGATATTTGAATTTTCCCTTTTTTGGTAATTAATTTATTAGCTCATTTTCTCAAGGATGAATTCACTTAGGCTTTGATTAGGTTTTGAGGTTAATTAATCCATTTTAGGCATTTTTGACATTTGTTTGATTTTTGATTTAATTCAATGTGCATTTACCTTGTTTAATTGATTTACGGGCCAAGTTGATTTATTTGTATGGTTATGAAGCCAAACTTGAGGCCTTTAGTAATTATTGGTCTAGGTATTGAATGATTGGAAAGAATTGGTCTAAATTTAGGTATGAAGCCATTGGTGGCTAGTTTTAGATGTCTACAACTCTACTATCAACTATGTAGTTATGAACTAGTTTATTACCCAAACTGAGAGTGAGGTAGAATGGTAGAGGGTTCCTCAATTTGGTAGAGGGTTTCAAAATATTATTAAGATAATTGGTCAAAGAAACCTTGATATGACCGTGAATTGGTAATGGATGAATAACATGGATAATGGACAATTTTTTTTGCAAAATCTCTTTTTGGCCAGGCATATGAAGGACATCCTAAAGAGAAATGGATGTCTTAGCATTCTTCAATGAGTCCACAATGTTTAGAGCAGAAATAACTAATTTTTATTGTTCCCTTGGAGGTAAGGAAGTGCTTAAAACTTTAGGGATTGAAGTACCTTGTGTAGACTTACCAAAATTCTAACTTGAAGGAGATGTAGGATTTGTAGGGACTACCATGTTTATAGTCATCCTTTTTCACCTTGTAAGAGGATTAGATGAACTTATAGACACACCATTATCATCTCATAAATCCTTATTTTTTTATCTCTAGTATTGGTTGCAATTGAATTCCTTTGATTAATCACAAAAGTTTCTTCAACTAGGAAATTGGTGAAGCTTTCTTCTAGAGGCTGCCAACTTTCATTTATTTGTATAGGACTTCATCTTCAGCTGATAGCTGAGGAGTGACTCCTAATTAATAAACTAGAGCTTGTTCTCCTCCTTCATTAACATCCATTACTTGGTCTTAGTTCCATTCCTCTCCTTTGATTAGATCGTTATGTACCACTACTATTACTCTTGTGTTGGATGTTAAAGTAGGATTGTATGCATTGGTAGGCCTGTTGAAGTTAGGCTGCCTTTGACCTTCTTTCCTTATGAAAAAATTGCAAAATATGGCTCACTGAGAGTGCCCTCTATTTGAGATAAAATAGAGGGCACTTTCCTTATTGTCCCAACCAAGATGATTATATCGGTGGATCAAATAGGTCTTGGTGACTATTGACCAATTTTTGGTCTTACAAACCAATATTTGGCACCCCCTCCTTTTTACTTGAAAATTTCATCTAATCCATGTTTTGGATAGATCATCCCTCTACTACCTTGTGAAATTTTTTTTCTCTTCTAGACATTTGTAATGAAAAATCCAAGTGCTTTGTCATTTTTCTTAGTCTAGTGAAAATCAAGTTTGTGCAGGTGCATTACTTGTCTACTTTTATAAGTAGAAGCGATTGAAGGACCCGAAATGGTCTAAAGAAGTTTAAAAAATGCAACGGATTTCATTTAGAGGGCATTATGTTGGCTTGAAGGATTTTTACAAAAAGTTTGAAGGGTAAGTACCCTTGTTGTGGGAACCTTGGGAAAGGTGAATACCATTTAAGAAAGCCCGAAAGGCACTTTTAGATGAAAGAAACCCTTGCAGAGGGTAACTAGTCAAAGTAAGGAGACAAATTATAAAGTCTTGAAGGGTACGCGCCCTTCGAGAAAAGAAGCAAATAAAAAGAAAGAATTCCTTCAGATAAAATGTCCAAAGGAATTCCTTCAAACATTTGTCTGAAGGAAAATGTGGCAAAAGGACCGATAAGTCAAAGAAAAGGCCAAGGAAAAGGAGAGGTTGAAGGAAGATGACAAAACAAGGAAAAAGACAAAGTGAAAAAGACAAAACAAAGAATAGTTTTGACTGTTGATAAAGATAAATGACATAATCAATGACCACTCAGACCAAGATAAGTGGCATGGATGACTCAACAAGTAGAATTAATACATTTGGTGAAATATATCTACCGAAAACTAATAAAATAGATTTGTTTTCAAACTATAGAGGAGAGCAGCCCATGTTTTCATGCTTCACCTTTAATACATAGCTAGTTTCACTTAACATTGAAGAGAGCATGGTCCATTCAACATAACTTGGGGATGGATTTGTCAGTTGTTAGGAGTATCCCATGTTTTTGTATGCCCAAGATAATAAGGGCAATGAATTGGACATCTACAACATGGCTCTCCCATACACAATTGGATGAATATGAAAACACTTTATATAAGTGTTTAACTCAACATGGGTTTCCATCCCTTGATTTGTCAACTATTTATTTCCAAGTTCTCTATATATTTGTAACTTCTCATTTGAGAATGGATCTCTCATCATTTTATGGCAAAGCCATGAAGGAATTTACTGTGAATCAAAAGAAGCATTTTTACCTCCATTTAATCTTATAATTTTTCATGTGTCTATGGTTTTATCTTATTTTAAGTCATTTCCTTTTCATACTTTCATAAGTTTATGCCAACATATCTAGTGTATTATGAGTTATTCTCTTGCAGGTCAATAAGAAGTGTCCAGCTTAGAGTATAGGTGCATATGAACAAACTATCCATAGTGTGTCTTAGAACACCTCTAGTAGTTCTTCTTCCTTGTATATCTATAGGCTCCCATATTGAAACACTAATGTAGGAAAGGTTCTCATTTGAATGAAGTGTATGCTTGCTTCTCTTTGGTGTAAATTGTATGTTAAAACTAAGTAGGACAACCATTTTGGTGTACCACAACATTATTTTAGGTTTTGATTTTAGTATTTCTCTCTATTTTCATCCCCACCCATTATTAATAGTAGAAATCTAAGGCCTCAAGGTGCATCAAGGGGAGCTAGCCCCTAATCTAGAGATTCATCCCTCACATTTGTAATCCACAACAAGAGGAGTATGTCCATTATTCTACATAGAGGAAGAAAGTTGAGCCTCCTTTTAAAGGGTGTAATCCACTATGTCAATAATGAAATAATTAAATGATTTGTAGATATAGATCACATCAATAGGTCATTAAATTCTTTAAACACCCAAAGATAGGCTTCTTAGGCTCACTGATTGTGTATCAGGATAGTGTACTGACTGTACCTTATGTGTTGAACTATTTTGACATGATTCCATATTTACATGTGATGAGAATATCATGATATGGAATTTATCACTTGTGAAGGTGTGAAAAAAACATATACACCATCCCAATCATTGATAAATTCCTTAATGTGTACCTCCCACCTTGATAGGTATAGTTGGCAGGTTATGAAACTGTGTTGTTTACTTAAAAATGGCACACTTATAGGTATATACTATAGTATTAGGTCTTGTGTATTTCCTTAAGACCTTCTTGGATTCCTTGGAGTTCATATCATAGTTAAAATTTCATATACTATACCTTGAGTGAGACCAACACACCCACTGTTTATTCCAACCTACATTGTCACCCTAAAATCAACCTATAGGTGTATATTTTGAGGACAAAAAAGGTCTTATAGGTTGTGATATGGGTTGATACCCCATATTTTAACTCATCTCAATATTTTTAGACAACTAGTGTCATTCCAATTCCAAAGGAGTAGTTATATGCAAGGTTATGCCTTCATCAGGTCTTATATCACCACAAGGCCATTTGAGGTTCAAAATCCATTAGTTAATACTAAGGGACTATAGTGAAATATTGCATGAGTTGGGAAATCTCCATCATCATACTCCTTTGGAAAAATATAACACTTTTCATGTCAAAACATAGGCCCTATGATATGGATTTAGGATGGAAACATTTAGACTTGCCAAGACCTCATATATTTCACTGTGGGAAAATTGAAAAAAGGGTTAAAACCCTATTTTGGAAAATTTAAGGAAATTGGTCCCTAAAGTTAATCAATGTAGGAGCATGGATTTAAGATTGTTTGTCACTCAATGGATTCAATACTTATTTATATTTCACCCTTAACACCTCAATACCTTAAGGAAGTTCCAAACACATTTCAACATATACCTTCCATTTGATATGTACTTTGTATGAGTCAACTATAGGTGTACATTACATGATAAAGGGTAGTGAAAGTGAGAACTTCACAATATGCATAATGGATTAACCTATAATAAATATTAGGCCCCCCTAAAGTCCTAAAATTTATCCTTAACATATTTAATGACTTAAAACTAATTTCACAATCTTTATTATAACATGATTAGTCTCCTGTGGGGCAATTGTAGGTGTCTATCAATGATATAAGACTATGTATATATTTTGCATTAGTTGTCACAGTCTTTTGAATGGCTTCAATTGATTTCTCACGTTCTAAGAGTTTACCCTACTCTTTTAGATATTCATTACCTTTCCATGACTATGTTATAGACTTTCATTCACCTTATCCACTTGACTGTAGGTGAACACATGCAGGGAATTTACTGTGTTTGCCTTTCTTGACTTCTCACTTCCCATCGAGATGTATTGGAGACTAAAAATTATTGGAGAAGCTGATGATGATGTTTTTAGGAGTGGTATACCAAATCAACCTTGATTGAATCCACTAAAGGAAAATAAAACCTCTGTAGCTGATGAACATGCCTACAACATATCAATGAAGCTCCTACCATGATAAACTGAGATGTTTGCTTCTCAATCCACCTCCACACATGAAATTAAAGATGGAAAAAATTATAGAAATATTTCCACATATTATAAAAGTAATTTCATGAATTGGATAATATGGATTAATGTAAACAAAAGCAAAACTTGTGGGGCATGGGATTAGTATGCACAAAAGAGTAGTCAAATTCTTAACATTGATTCATAAAGTATAGAAAACCTATATTTTAAATCCTAATATGAATCTTAAGTAGACTAAGGGTAATAACATACCAAAATATCTTTTGTCTTGAATCAAATTTTGTAGTCCATACTCAACCAAAACCGGTTGGCCACTTTTGCATGCCTAGTGAAGTGATGGAGAGAGGAAACAATTTTAAGTCACTTTTGAGACTTTCAAAGCCGAACAAGTGTCAAATTGAACTCATGGGAGATGAAGAGTCACTAAAAATCCTTCTACATGTGCCAGAACCTATACAAAAGCTGTAGAACTTCTCAAACATCCTCTTTCTTAACTATTTTCTTGATTTCAACATAGTACCTATAATATTTTCAATTAGGACTGACATGAATGACAAGAATGTGACATAGGGGATGCTGATAAATACTTGGACACCTTTCTCTACTTATGAAAACTATAAAACCTTCATAAATGGCTTAAATATTACCCCTTTTGACATGAAATGGTACAAAGACTAAAAGCTGATCATGACAAAGCTAATGACATACCAAATTATCCCAATTAGGACCATGACATACCTCATAAGAATTATAAGACACTATATCAGGTTTTGTACTATAGGAGGTTAACCTATTTTAACTTGTGGTCAAAATAGTCAGTAGTTATAACCACCCTTAACATGAGTTAAGTCATAAAAGATATATGTAGGTTTTTATACATAATGGGGTAAGATCCTAGAATCATTCCAAAATAAGCTTATAATCAAGTTCAAGCAATCAAAAATATAATCAATGGGTTTCCATGATCCTTCTATTATTAATTTGATGTAGTTATCAACAAAAACAAACACAATAAGTGTTTTGGAAGCTCACAAGACACACTAATACTGAGTACTAAGTAAAGATAAACATAACATTGAGAGAAACAAAATACTAATTTTTGCACCACCTATGTCACTCTTTCTATCAACAACATGAAGTTAAACATTAGAAAAATCCATTTATATCACCATTTAATGGAATATTTATAACCACCCTTGACATGAGTCGTGTCATAATTTAAGATAGATGTAGATTTAAAGACAAAACAAGGTAAGATTCTAAAATCATTCTCAAATAAGCATACCATCAGGTTCAAGTAATCAACAATATATGCAATCATTTTTGTGACCTTCTATTATTAACTTGATAAAGCTATTAACACAAATGAACTCAATAAGTGTTTTGAAATTTCACAAGAAACATTAATACTAAGTACTAAGTAAAGAGAAACATAATATTGAGATAAACATAGTATTAATTTATCCACCACCTATGCCACTCTTTCCATTAATAATAAGAAATTAAACATTAGAAACATCCATTCATATCACCATTTAAGGGAATAGTTATAACCACCCTCAACATGAGTTTATTCATAAAATATAGATGCAAGTTTAAAGATAGAATAGGGTAAAATCCTAAAATCATTTGCAAATAAGCATACCATTAGCTTAAAGTAGTAAATAATGCAGTCAATGGGATTCCATGATCCTTTTATTATTAATTTGATTGAGTTATTAACAAACATGAACACAATAAGTATTTTACAAGTTCATATGAAATTATTATACATGCCCATTCTTCACATTAGCATAATTATCACTAAATAATTAAGGAGAACTTTCACATGATAATCATTTCATCTTAATTTAACTATGTCAATAATAGATAACTAACATGTAAAGTATTTACACACCAAATACAAGGGAATCATGCATAAAAATACAAGCTTATCTTAATGCCTTTCATGCATTAGCATAATGAGTATAGTCAGCATGCAATAGAAATTCTATTTTCCAATTACCCTACAAAAATCCATGTCAATTACTACTTGAAATAAAACTCATACTCCTATACTCTACCTCCTAGAATATGGAATTAATACATAGAGCATTATAATAATATAGTCAAGTATAAAATCAGTAGGGTATTAGTAAATATTATGTTAACTGTATTGTTGACTGGTTGAAGGAATTAATGATTAATTAGGGCATGGTTTGTTTTATGTTTACTATATTGTCGACTCATTAAAGTAATTAATGATTAGTTAGGGAAAAATCATTCATTAAATGCATAATTTATTGAATAGTTTGTGTAATTAGGATACATTACATAGAATTCATTGAACACATAATTCATTCAATGCCAATTACTACTTCAAACATAACTCACAATCCTATATTTTACCTCTTATAATAGGGAACTGACTATATTGTTAACTACTTGAACCCATGATGGTATGATTATTTTAAAATGATTTTAGGATATTAACCTATTCTTTGCTTAAATGTGCATCTATCATCTATTACTAAGATCATATTAATGGTGTTTATAACTATACTTAATTGTATGTACATAACAAGGGTTGAATTTCTATACATTCGAATTACATTATGATATAAAGATAGAATACAAAGGTATAGAATTCAAATTATTTTATATGTAGCATATACAACAATGATTATGCATTGATTTCATACGCATTTATTGAATTATATGTATCATATCCTAATTAGATAAAGCATTTAATAAATTGTGTGTTGCATGAATAATTTTGTCATAACTAATAATTAATTCCTTCAAGTGTCAACAATACAATCAACATCAAACAAACCTAAATGTGTTACACAATCTAAATCAATATGCCATTCTAAGATGTTGAACCAATATCATGCTCAAGGGTTGGGGATTCAACAATGTAGATAATGAATTCATTGTAGCTAACCAACCTGTATAGTAAAATGATTCCTCAGGGATGCTGCCACAGTTTTTGATTCTAGAATCAAGTAATGGTGAATGAGCTCCTACATAGGTATAAAAGGTAATGGCAAACAAGAACTAGTATATTCTTTAAATAGGGGAAAGGTGCATACGTAACAAGTTAGTGTTCAATGGATATTTAGTATTTTATTTTTCAACTAGTATTTGGATTAACCCCTAGCATGTGCCTTAACCACCATCATTTTCCTTAACCATTATCCTTTGCCCTAACTTCTATTTTCTTTTGTCTTAATCATTTTTATTTGCCTTAATGTGCTGTTAATGGATGTTACCCCAAACATTAGCACTAGACATTGATTGATTTGGTGGGCCTTGTGGACATGTCAACTAGAAATGCAAATTTTCTTGCTAGTTAAGGCACTGCATTTGACCATGGTCTATTTGTGTTTAGTGTGCATATTTACTAGAATTCCTTTGGGAAAAAAAAGTGATGAGGAATAAGACTATTCATGTCATAATCAATGTAATGTAAAGGGCATTCAAATATCAAGTTATCCACCAATGGAAATAAATAATAAATGCTACCAAATATTGGTAAATATTTGTATTGTGTGATATGATAGTTGTGGTGGTTTAAAAGAATCCCTTTTAATGGTTTAATTTGTAATAGGTTGTGTGGATTTTGTCCAAATAATTACACTTGAATAATTTTGGTGTTTTACTTTATATATGTTAAAATAAATGTAGTAGGGGGATAAACAAGAACCATATAGTGGCCATTACTACCATTTTATAATTAAAATTTAGTAAGTGATTAAATATTTCAAATAAAATAACTCAGTGATGATATATTATTAGTGAATGAATTAAATGTTAGAAGTGGGAAGTCTCAGGGTCCATTCCTTAGGATGACCACTTTTTAACATCATTTTCATTCTATGTTATGACGAGTTATTTCATGAAAAGTATCCAATCAAATGGATTATCATCTCGATGTTCAATGTGATGGGGGTCGACATTTGGCTTAAAACCTATGTTAAATGTGACAAGGCAAGTCCATTTAATATGGATAGGAATATTATTCACCACTGGTTTGGGCATTTTGATTATAAAAATGTCTATACCCAAAAATCTTCTAAAAATATGAAAAAGTGGCTCTACAGTTGCTGTCAAAACTCAACATCACAAAAAATTTGGGCTCTTTACACCTTCCCTCCATCACACAGTCTTCCCCAGTGATTGGCTTCAATGCATCTCTTTCTATGACTGAGGCTGGCCAACTGGCCCTTCCACCTCTCTTATCATTTCCCCTATTCATCTCACTATGATGACTAGTGTTCTAACTCTATCCTCTTTGGTAGAATGCATGGGGTAACCCAAGACTTTTATAAGGTTCCAATAGAAACTAGTTAAGGTTCATCATTTACTCATCAAATCAAATGATGCCCTAAGGTGTCAATCCTCTCCTCCTTTGGGTGGATGCAACTCTTTGGGATTGGCTGTGGAGTAAGTTAAGGGGGCCAAAATGTAATATTTCATCTTTGTAGCTTCACATGAGGAGTAGGTAGACATTCCCATTACTAAGACCTTAGTTATGACTAAAACCATCCTGGTAGTTTCCTTTGAAGATAGAGCATTGGAAGAAGTTATTTTGAATGAGAAGTGGTTTTCCACAAATGGTTTAATTTGTAGGGTTGATGATTTTTGGCTGAGCTTTCTTTCCCTATGTTATTGGATTTTGGATTCATGATAACACCTCCTAGAGAAGAATTTGGAGATATGCCATGATGCCATAGGTTTTTTTATTATAATTTTTGACTACTTGGCTGATCGAATTAGAGTGTCTCTAGCTAAATCATGGTCTTGGGATCAACATCTTCTTTTTCTAAAACCATTGTGCTTGTCCTTCAACCCCCTACTTGAAAATTTTGATATCATCTATGTTTGGGTTTAGCTGCCCTACTTCCCTCTACAATTTTGGACTAATTCCAGTCTTTCAACTATTAGAGGCTCTCTTGGTAAACTAATGATGATCAATGCCTCTACCTATATCTTTTATTGTATCACATATGTGTAAATTATGGCTAGTTTGAACTTACTTCAAGGTATCCCCACTTCTATTGAGTTAACAGTGAATGATTCAAGATGGATGCAAATGTTGGATTATGAAGGCTTACCTTTTAGATGCTGCAAGTGATTTACATATGGTAATATGGCCTCTTATTATTCTTCCATTAAGTGTAAATTAGACTTTTCTTGGTGAAAGGATACATCTGCTAAACACCTCTCTATTTCTCCTGCAATCCCTATCCCTATTCTTTCAAATTTAGATTTTATTGGCCCTCAAAGAGAGGATCATTAGGCTCCAAAAACAAGTATGGTAAGTGCATCTTTGATTGTTTTAAAACAGATTAATGTGGTTAATAAGGCTGAAGAATGGTTTGTCTCAAAAAATTAAATAAAGTTGAGGATGGGGAAGGTCACCAAGGGAAGATTCCCACTTCTATTATCGATTATGGTATTTCGGGTGTTGTGGAGGAATGGATGGTAGTCTAGAAGAAAAAAAGGAAGATTGGTCATGGAATCGCCTCCTAGGACTCTTCACTCTCACATTGAAAGAGGTATTGAGAGACCTTGATGGGCTTTCTTGGATTCACATTAGATGGGTTAGTCTCTCTTTAGTAGGTTGGAGGCTGGTTTTAGTGAGTTCTTGTTTCTTTGCTCCCTCAGAGATTTTTATTCAAGGCAAACTGCTAGGTTTTCTGTTATTATTTTTTGTGGGTGAGGGACCCGTTAACCCTTAATTATCTCTAAAAAAATTCAAATAATTTTTTTATAAAAATTAATAATTATTAAATTAAATAATAGATGAATATCAAGACTAATTTTACACACAAAATGTAATTAAAAAAAGTATATACCATTTAAAAAAATATGACTAAGGGTTGAAATGATAGAATTATTGAAAGTTAATAATTTGTTCAAATGATAACTTCTATAAGAAAACTAGACAACTTTACAAGTTATGTATATCTCTACAAACTATTCTTCAAGTTCTTGTTTCTTGTAGTGAAGCATTCTTACATCTTTTGCACGTTATCCAAGTGTACATTATTTTAGATAGATTTCAAATCGTGGTCTTAAAATCACAAGGTGGTTAAAATAAAATATAGATAGAAAATAAAATCAATTACTATTTATACAAACACATTCATTAGTCCAAATATGGATACAAATAAATCATTCACTGTGAGTGAATTCCAAACTAATTAAAAATAAACCTAATTATCTAATAAAAAATATTTTATAATATTTAATGTCTTTGTTAATGCATTGAAATGTCTAATTATATTGTATCATACATTTCAAACACAACAATGAGATCTTTACTTAGATTAGACTATTTTTTGTAGAAAATCTATAGAGCCAACTGATTTTGTTTCTTAATCTAATAATTTATTATTTATAAGTTAAATACATGATTTTTTTTTTTTTTTTTTAATAAAAATAAATTAAAAGATACATGAAAATAAAAATGATGATGCCCACTTTAATTTCATATTTTCATAAACATAGAGCTATCATTTAAAAAAAAAAAAAAATGAACACAACTTAAAAGAAATAAACGTAAACGGAAAGATACAACCTGAATGTGAGGAAGAAGTTGAAACAAAAAATAAAAATCACACTAGCTTTCATCAGTTACAAGAAGTATCTAAAAATATATTAGATTTTAATAAGAAGGCTTGCGGTATTCTTTACATAACATAATAGCAAATGCTCAGATCTAAATTTTAGAAATTCAAAGGACTTTGTAAGTCCTGGAAATTTACCATTCAATAGAAAGAAAAGAAAAGAGAAAATAGAAAGAAAAGAAAAGAGAAAATAGAAAGAAAAACATTCAATATACAAAATAGAGGGCAATTGAATAAAAAGTTTGTAGCTTGTCCCCTTCTAGCCAACTCTTGTCCATATTTACTTATTGTATTTTATAACAAAGTTGAATTTATGTTTGCTTCGCTTCTTTTGAATATTCAAACATAGCTTTAGGCACCCAAATATTAAAGTTTCCACGGTCGGAAAGTTAATAAGGTGAGCATATTCCAGTTTCCAGGTGAAGTTGCTTTTCCGAAATCCAGTATTGAAGCGTTTCAACTTCACTGCCAAATAAAGTGGTTCGACACCCACAAGCTGAAGGTTAGGGCAAAGTTTTGTCTGTTTGTTTCTCACACTTGTTTACTTAACTATGCAGTCGGCTTCCAGTTTTTATAAATCTCTCAATTTCGCATTTGGAGGTCTGAATTATTACCACTTTGTGCTTCCTTTTTCGCAGGAGTGATTGAAGCAACCAACGTTCACGATCAAGCAAGGCCAAATTCAAAGTCAGTGCTTGTTGAACAGGAGGGGAATGAGTTGCAATCCATTTTAATTAGAAGCAGCAGCTTTATCGCAAATGGCTGTCTTGGAGAAAGCAGCAGAAGCAGAAGCAGAAACAGGATCCAAACAAGAGTCTTCATATTACTTGGCGAAGTGTGTGCTCAAGGGCAGCGTCGTGTTGCAGGCAGTATATGGCCACATCCGTTCTACTTCCACACTTGATGTAGTTTTGGGCAAGGTATGCGCTCTTCCATTTTGGCAATGGTGTCCTTTTTGGGTCAACACATCTATGCTAAAGGTCCAAGTACCCTTTTAGACTGTTTGTCCTATGAGCTAAACTAATTCCAACTATCAGTGGGATTGTAAGCACTTCGACTTGGTGCTGGAGCACAACCCAGGAACATAGAACGTTTTGTGTCAGGAAAGGGTAAAAGTATTCTGGTTCACAACAGTAATCACTCAGCCTGATTACTTGCTTATCAGACTCCCTAACAATGTTGAATTTAATTCACAGGGTAGGGTTTCTTTATCAAAGGAGACCGTATACAGATTCTTTAACAAGATATTATATTTTGCCAATTCTAAAGTTTGGCATTCAAATATTAAAGAATACTCTTATTCATATTTTCATTGAATATTCTATTTGTTTCAATATAATAATTAAAAATACATTTCAATAGTGACAAATATGACAATATTTATTTACTCATTAAAATATCAATTATAGGTAGAAAAAATATTTATTTGACATATATCATTATAATTATCTTATTATTTTTTCATTTCTAATATCTAACTCAAAAGAATTATATTTATTATATTAATTATACTTGATAATATTTGTTGAAGAGAAAAAATATTGAAAATATATAATTTTAAAGGATTAATTTTTTCTTTAAAAATTTTTATAAAAAAAATGACATTTATTATACAACTTATATTATTTTGATAATTATATTATAACAACTATACAATTTATTAACCGATGATTCCTTATTATTAAAAATTTATAAAATTTACTTATAACTAATCTAAAACTATTTTAGAATAATCATATATGGAGACCTACATACTTATTGCTCAACGAGTGTCTAATAACTTTGAATGTAGCTTCTCTATGTTCTAATAATTTTTATAATTGGTTTCAAATAATATTATTATTCCCATATTTAGTCCAATACATGTATAATTTCATCTAATCTATTTCAATTTAATGTTGTCTCATTTTTTAGTTTTAAACTAAACATAAATTACATTTAAATTTAATTTTGAATAATTTGACAAACTATAAAAAATTAAAAATATCTTAATCCTTATTTTATATATCTTTCACCATGGCCAATAATGTTTTCACCCTAACTAATCATACTCAATATTTAAGTATCATTCATTGTTGTATTAAGCTTATATCATAAATTTATATACAAATAATTTAAAATATAAAAAGAGAGATTAATCACTACATGACCCTTGTTAAAAGTAGTATTGACATAACAACTATTTCTAACTTCAAATTGATAAACTTATATTTACAATATATACACAACAACACCACAATAATAGAAAACCATTTAATGAGGCTAATAGTTATAATAGATTTTATGTGAAAATTAAAATCAAAAGTGGATGTATGATTTTTTTTTAATTAATTAAAAATCCTCTTAATTTAAAATAAGAGCCGAGTCCTTTTTCATAGAAGATAATTATCATAGAAAAATTAGACCTCTTCAATATAAATTATAATGTAAATGTTAATTAAATAATATTATATTATTTAATACATCATATAAGTTAGTAGATAAGAATCGATTTAATTATATATATATATATATATATATATAATTTTTGTTGACTATTATTTTATGTAGTAATTTTAGGCTAAGAACCAAAGTTTGAGGGGTATTTCATTCAACCGAATTCATTTGAGACATGATATTTTGATGGCATAGTAAATAGATAATGTACACGACACTCCCATCTAGCTAATCATTTGATGTAGTTTGGAACCTCATTGAGTGGTATAAGGTCCTATTAGGCAAAATGTCATGGTGAATTAATAGACAAGCTGTATCAAATTAGATCACGTACCATTTTATTCACATTGGATATAATTGACATGTATTGCCCTGATCTACACATGCACTAATGTTGAGAACATTGCCAACATATCCATGAGTAGCCAAATATTGGCAAAAACAAAATATTATTGATTATCCTTATATAGTGGCACACTATATGCACTTATGACATTTAATTTTTTGTAAGGAGATATTGAAAAAAGGAATGAAAGTAAAATATTATTGGTCTGGATATGAATGGAAACATAGAGGTTCACTACATGTGCATGGATTCATATGGTTAGACAAAGCACCAAATATGGATAACCATGATTAAAAAAATGATTGTGAATGAAAAACAACTAAGGAATACTTACATTTTATTGTTCAAACATGGAATCATCAAAAAGATTCACACCAATGAAATATATAGGTATATTATCAATCTTCACCTAATCTATGTTTTGTACAAATTTTTTATTTTCTCAATGTAACTAAAAAATTATTATACATCATAAATTTTAGGCATTACAAAATTTTATGCAACATCCATGTCTTCGGAATACAAGAGAAATGACACAGATGGATATGTAGCATGACTATAAAGAGCTACTCAATTGTGTAGAATGACATACAATGTGAAGAGAGGGTGTCTGCCTACACAAAAAAAAAGGAAAAATGGTTCGTAGGTAAGATCTTCAATCATTTAAATAATTGTATAAAAATTATACATAATATTTGTGTAAGAATTAATAATCAATTTTATTATTTCTTATAGGTAGGCACATCATGGCCGTTGAATCTTGATGGATCAATATTATATCAATACTCAAAGATAGGAGATAAAAGGTTTGATCCTACAAGAAATGATGATAGAGTAAATACACATAATTTATACATATTATAGTGGTGGAGAGAAAGCATAGATTGGAAACCCATTCTTTCCAAACATGTTATGGTTAAATACATTTCTAAGTACGTAGTAAAGGTAGAGAAGAGTTATAAAACTTATCATCAAATGCTAATGTGTTTTGAAAGCATTCAAAATCTTGATGAATTAGTAAGAATAGAATTTAGGAGACTTATAATTGAACAAATTATCAAAATAGACATTGGGGCAAAAGAAAATTGTCACTTACATTTGTTGGAGCTTCTGTTAGTAGAGAGTAGTAGAGTATTTATCAACTTGAATTTTTCATGTCAGGTGTTCAAACCCATAATTTTTTTTATAATATGATCATGATGAACATACAAAGTCTTTCATTAATGGATACAAGAACATGCCTTTTTCCATGGAAAACACTTCACTTATTAAGGCAACTAGATCTTGGACATATAATCCAAGGTGAAAAAAATAGTGAAAGGGAGGTGAGGAGTATTGTAGCTATTTTGAGAGTATTCCCAAGGATTTTAATTTACAAGATATTTTTTGATGGACAAAGAAATATTGAAATTGATGATGAAGTAATAAAATCAAATTGGGACTCATTCAATTATAATTATTGGAATGTCGAGAGAAGAACAATTTCAAAATATGTTATAAGTCATGGTGATTTTGAAGATGAGGATAATCAACATATTCAATACAACATAGTGGAACATGAGTGGGAAATAATATCTAGGTTACAATGTATCCAAGTTATGGAAGTTAGTGAGATAGATATGTTAGGAAGAAGAGATATTGACTGATAAACATTATGGAATCATGAATATTGAAGTGAAGAATACACAAATAAAGTGATAAAATTCATAAGCACCATTTAATATAATGGGTTTATTATAAATGATGATATATAATTAAATATGAATTATGAAACCTTGGGTGATAAACAAAAATAAAGACTTAATATAATTATGACACATTATCATGTAGGTCAAAATACTTTACCATTACACATGATATTCTGAGGAACAACATGGACAAAAAAGTCATATTTAATTGGTTCCATTCATCAAGCTCTTCAAGATGAATAATTCTTAGACCATTATCCAATTTTATTAATTTCACCAAATAGAGTTACAATATTCAATATTGGTGCCTCAACTATCCATGCACAACATCAAATCCCAATCATGGGATTTATTGAATTAGAAGGAATAAGACTTACAACATTCTAAGAGGATATCTACTACATAAAATACATATTGATTGATGAAATGAGCTTCATTAGGTAAATTTTGATATAAAACATTGACTCTAGACTCTATCAAACATTTCTTAAAATGCAAATATGAGTTTTTTTGATATATCTATGGTTTTGGTTAGAGATTTGGGTCAACTTCCTCTTATTAGTTATAGACCACCATATGAAATTAATAGAAATGCAAAAATATTATGGAAAGAATTCAAACTTCTTGTTACTTTCGATAAGATCTTTAGACAAGAAGGAGACAATAATGACCAACAAATGTTTCATCAAATTCTCATAAATTTGAGAGATGCAAATTCAACAATTGATGATTAGAAGCTATTGATGACAACAACCAATGTTGGAATAGATAAAGACACCAATGAAGAGTTTAAAGATTGTATTCATTTATTTTCGAAAAATAATAATGTGCATAACCACAATAAAATAAAATTATATTTATTGAGAATACTTGTTGTACGTAAGATTTCAGCCACAGTAGGAAGTGCTAATGCATGAACATGATGTCCAAATTATGAATTTATTGTAGAGTTATTAATTTCTATGGATGCAAGGGTCATGTTAACTTCCAATGTTTGAATAAAAGTAAGTCTTGTAAATGGAGTTCTAGGGTATATTAGAAGTATAATATATAAACTTGAGAGTGGCCGACCAGAACCACCATCATATCTTATGGTTGAGTTTGATAGTTACTCATGAATAATGTTTGAAGATCAATTCTAATAACACCAATACAAAAGAGACACATAAACCAACTACCCTTACAGTTGCCTTGGGTATTAGCAATACACAAATCATAAGGTTTGACTCTTTCAAAAGCCACAATTGATATATGTCAAAAATAAAAAAACACGATTAACATTTGTGGCTATATCCCATGTAAAGTCCTTGGAAGGATTCATAATGTTACCAATTTTTACATATAAGATAAATAAAGCTTTTAGTCCTTGGAAGGACTAAGAATATGACCTCTATGAAACGCTGAAAAATGGAAACTAACTTTCCAAATGGAAAGTTGAAGAAAAGAGATTAAAACTCTTATAAGATAAATAATTTTATGTAATTATCAAAAATTTCATGTACTTATTTATTATTTGACATTTTATGTGATGTGTATGACACATTTTGATGAGTATCAAATAACTATTTAGTTTAAATATTTTATCTTATGTGTATTATAGGTTTAAGTGATTTAATGTAATATATATTTTAATTTTGGGTAATTTAATGTGATGCATATATTATACATATAAAATTTTATTAAAAAATTCACATTGTATATTATATAAGTATAAAATGTACAAAAATGCTACTGGCATACCTATCTTAGATAAATCTATGTAAAAGATGTCGAGAGATATTATTCTCGAGACACCTATATTATATAAAATTTAACATAAGTGGAATAAACACCTCAATAATAATATTTCTTGATGTATTTTACATAATTTTATCTAAAATAAATATACTAATATAATTATTAATTAAACTAAAATTTATACTATTTTTTAAAAATCAGTTATCAATAATTGAAAATGAATAAGCAATAAAATATGGCAAGAATATCATAAATATGTGAAAATTGAATATAAAGTAGAAAAGAATAAAGAAATGTATAAACATGTCACAAAAATTAATAAAATATTAAAAATAAAATAAAATTTATTGAAAATAAAATTTATTAAAAATAAAATAAAATTTATTAAAAATAAAAAATAATTAAATAGTATGATGTCATTAATTTTTTTTTAAATTTATCAAACATATAATAAAATCTCAAACAATCGAATGCTAGATAAATTAAATTTTTATGAAAATATATAATTAATTTTTTACATCATAATATAAACACTATACAATGTAAACACTATTTTGTGAATGGTTAAAGGCATAAAATTAATTTTTTACATCATAATATAAACACTATACAATGTAAACACTATTTTGTGAATGGTTAAAGGCATAAAATTAATTAAAAAGTGATTCTGAATTAATAAATGCTGACTCATACCATTTATCATTATTGATAACTAGTCTAACATTAATATATTAAGTGTGATTTTACGTTGCAATTTGGGTTAAAGTTATATTAGAAGTATATATTTATATATATTTTGTCAAAGAAAATTGTAAGATTTCATATTTATGTTTGTAGGATAAAATTGGTGGATAGTTGACAAAATTAAATATTTATAATTGTATCATGTTTATGCCACCAAAAAAATCTGCACAAATTTATTACTTTTTACATAATAATAATAAAAAGAAAAAAAAAAATTAAAATAAAATAAACTCTGTCAAATTCTCTGCCCAAAAAGAAATTAAAATAAATGTTTATTCATTTTACTTATAACACACAACCACCCTATAACTCTTTTAAATATCTTTAAATTTTCATGTGAACATCCATTACATCCAACTTCCATTTATTTGTATATGAAAAAAACCCAGTGTAAATATAAAAATGAAAAGATTAGAGGATATGCCAAAAAAGAGTTGATGATGATTGGAGGATGTGTATAAAAAGCGTAATCTACCTTGGCCATGCTTCTAAATTGCTGTAGTTTTAGATCCATCAATTTTCTCCAATTTTTTAAACCCAAAACCTTTGTTACTCCTCCCACCGCATTTTGATATTTTATTATATATATGTCAACATTTTATGTTAAATATTGAATCATGTTAAATATTACATTATGTATATATATAATTAATATTGAAACAAAGAGTCACAAAATAATGAAGCTATCTATAAGCAACAGGAAAAAGAATACAAGAGTTGCTATACAACATTTCAACAATTGAGCAAGGAGTTGAAAGCATTACATAATCAAAGCCTAAAAAGATGCCCAAACAACATTACATGAGGTGTAAAATAACACTACATTCTCTGAGCTTGTTGTATGACTGAAACTTTAACACTTGAAATTTAACTTGTTGAAACTGATCTATAACTTTAACATTCTATTTGTATAAGACTTGGAGCTGCAAAAACAAGAAGACCACCTAAAGAAATATGTCAGAGTAGAGTGCCAACTATTCTTCCATATATTCTTTAAAATAACTTGTTTGATAGAATTAACAAACACTTTCTTTTACATGCCAAAACCCAAAATAGCTTTCTTCTAGTTTAAATCATGATTGAAAATCGTAGGGAAGTCTCTAAACACAACAAACCATTGATTTTTGAGCATGTATGCAATCCTAGAATATATGTTTCATACTTTCAATATTTTGGTAGAAAGGACATTTGGTTGGTTGAACCATTATGCATTTCAACATATCTCCAACATGTAGCTTGCAAAGCAGAATTTTCCAACCCAACACTTGAGTATCAAAATCAACCTTAGATCCCCATATTTGAGCACTCATTTTAGACCAAAATTTAGAACTAAATCTACATTTTCATTTTTGATTTAAGCAAGGAGTGAGAGGCCAAGTAGGAACGATAGCTAAATAAACCTTATTTAAAATAAAATGGTAAAAATCATAATAAGACAACCATTTCCAATCTTTGAAAACATTACACAACATAAAAATACAAAGCTTCATAAAAAGATCAATAAAAACTAATGATTGAACAAAAATAAAAAATGCTTGTATTTATTACTTAACCCATATTACTCCTTAATACTCATCCAAGAGAGACCGAGTCAAAATTATTGAAGTTCAAAATATCATTTTAGGTTGAAGTCATCATTATTAATATTTTAAATAGTAACAAAAGTTAACCTTATGGTAAAAAGAGTATCATTTCAACCATGCAAAGAACTTATCATCATAAATAATAAATATCTATACCTGGCTTAATTACATAGTGTATTAAAAGGTCATCTAGAAATATAAGAAATATGATAGAAAAATATTAAAAAACTGCAGCTGACTGCTACTGATCTACATCTTCTCAAAGCCCAATACATACGTTTAAGAGTTCGTAATTTAATATAATTGATAGACTATCTTCTCTCATATGAATCCAATCGAGGCATTTCGAATATGGGATTGGAGCCTGAACCACACCGATTTCGATCAAATCTCCCTCTTGCTGCAACACTCCTAAGAACTCATAAAATTTCAAAGTCAAGGGAAAGCTTAACAACCTCATATGATAGTAAAGTAGTTTTTTTTTGGATAAATTGTGTGAAATTTTTATTGTTTCTGAACATTTCGTGATCTCCTCAGTAAAAAATAGATAATGTGCTCAAGGTGAATGGCTTTGAACTCCATTTGACAGTTTTTGCAGCTTTGCCACATGCTGCTTTAGCTCCTTGATTTCCTCTGTCAACCATTTCACTTGGAATCAGAGAAAATGACAATATCCTGAAAACGATCCAACATAAACAGTAAGCCTTGCAGAATCGCCGAATGCCTCCGCCATATAACGACACAACGTAAAAAGTAAAGCTGAAGAATGCAATTATTTTGGAGCCCAAAGATTTGTTCACGCGTGACCAAAGAGCGTCGCGAAGCTTGCAAGTGGTAAAAGGAGACAAGAAACCTGTTAATAATATATTTATTTTGGAATGCTGAGATACCGGGTTCGAGTCTTGCATTGTTGATGACAGACGTAATCCCTTTCTGGATTTGGGGACCGCGACAACTAGGGTTTCAAGGTTCTAAATTTCAAATACAAATAAAACAGAACCGATATGTGCTAAGGCTGCTACAGGTACTATTTCAGATCACTCTTTCATACCATCCATTGGGCGTAGATTTCAAAATATACTGAAAATTCAAGCAACAAACAAAATATGTAGCAGTGCTAATGACAAGATCTTTCCTCGGTTTGGCCGATACGATAATACAGGAAATAATCTTGTAAAGCGAAGTAAGGAGGCCAATCCGTGGTCGCCTCCTCCAGCTTATGTGAGGTTGTCATGTGACAGAGGGCTCTGACTACGGTCTGTCTGTGTACACTGTGTATTTGACAGCACTACTTTGGGTAAAAGAGTGATGAGGTATAAGACTGTTCATGTCATAATCAATGTAACGCTAACGGCATTCGAACATCAAGTCTTCCACCAATGTAGACAAGCACTAAATAATAAACCGATTTCAATTAAATTTTGATACAAATACTTGTACATATTTAATTAGGCTTAAATTAGATGTAAGGAAAAAATTTAAGGTTTATGAATGTATCATGAATATTGAGAGATTAGGTCGTAAACATTAGAATTTGATAATGGGAAATAATGCTTTTAATAAAAAGTTTGTGATGTAAAAATTGTGAAGTTACAATTTGTACATGTTCAAATTGTTAAGTTCTATTCTTAAAAACTGTTAGGTGGATAAAACTTGTGACAATCAAAGAATGATGTACAAACTATCAAGTTACAATCTGGACATGTTCAAATTATTAAGTTCTATTTATAATAAATGTTAGGCAGATGTAATCTAATTTGATGATTGTGTTTGTCTTATTCAAGGCTCCAAAAATTTGGCTCAATTTTCTACACCTTCGGCTTAGATCACTAGAGAAATAAACATCTTCTTACCTAAATTAGGTAAATATATATGAAAATTGTAAGGATAAAAACATGTTTTGGACCGTGAATTATAACAAAGAATAGTTGAATTATCTTGATGTTTATCAAGCCCCTCAATAGTATACAATATCAAAAATAACACTCCAATAATTATAATAATTCATCAATCATGAAAACATTATAGTGTGTTAATGTATTTAATTACTCATACATTATTGTATGGTTTTAAAATGCACTTGTAATATTCATTTATAATTAGTAGGTATGTACTAATTGGTACATACTTATCCACAACATATTATTATAGAAGATTATCAAATTTTAAGTAAATACATAGTTGATTTCTGCTAATAATATTTTTTTCTTATTTTATTTGTAACTACTCTCCAAAATCTTAATCCCCTACCCTAGCATCCTTTCTTATCTATATAATAACATAGAGGGCTAGTAGGTGATGCACATTATGGATCCCCAACCCTAGCATCCTTTTTTATCTATATAATAACATAGAGGGCTAGTAGGTGATGCACATTGTGGATGAGAGCTATTGATATAGTGAAAAATATAGGCTAATGCTCTAAATCTAAAGAGATAGCTATGCTAGTTAAATAAATTCATGTTATCTTATTTTTAAGATTTTATAGATTTATTTATGTATGTATTATGGGTGTTTATCTTATAGTAGCTAACATGATTATAGATGGTTTCCAGATATTTTAAATGGTATCAAAACTATAAAAGATTCACTTTTTTTGCATGTAATTCTAATGATTGGGTTTACAGTTTTTATTTTTTCTTCACATTCGGTATTCTTTTTAGTTTTCATATTTGTAGTTTTTTCTCTATTTTTTAAGTTTCAAGCCTAGATTTAGTAGCTTACTACAAATATCAATATTATGCTCTCACCTCTCCCTTATGGGATCTTGATTGATTATATTTTGGTGAATGTAGTGGGGTTAATGGTTGAAGTGCAATTATTTCATACAAATCTTCTAGGTTATAAATGTGTTTCGACAACTATAAAACTCATATGAGATATCATTATAGGTAAAATGGTTATCAGTTTTATCTGATTCATGGGGTGAGGGGTACTTCCTTAATAATCAATCCATCAAACAACACTGCATATGAATTTTAGATTTCACGTACCTCATGGTATATAAGAAGTGCCTATGATTTTTAAGTTTTTCAATAGAAAGTCTATTGAGAGTTTGAGTGGTGCATTGATAAGCGGTTAGCTCCAAGAAGTTACTATCTACATACATTAGAGATGTGATAATGTAACTACAAGCTAGCAAAAATCTCTGTATCAATGTCCTTTTGGATTTTTTAGTAATTAGAATTGATTATTAATATATTAGATAACTTATAGATCAAAAACACCTTAGCTTAATATTTTAAAAAATAACTTTGCTTACATTTGGTAGATCTACACGAGTGTAGTATTCTATGTTCAGATTCAATTGTAGTATTTCCTATTTAGACTTATTTATAATATTACTTGTTTAGATTAAATTTTAGTATCCCTGTTTGGGGTTTTATTTTTTTATAAAATTACATATATGTTTCTATTTCATAAAAGCACAGAGACATCTTTTTTATTAAAAAGCATACATAGAACAAGTTCTAGAAAAGTATGTGAAAGTTAGAGAGTTTTTTGGTAGAAAACCAATTTCTCATTTATTATTTGATCTAAGTGGAAACATCACAAACCAATGTTTCTATGTGGATTAAAAATTAAAAAAATACCATTTTTGTGGTGTATAGGGAGACTGTGTGATTGTGATTTTATCATCAAGATGATCATTTTGACATGTATTTAACTTTTTTAGAAAAAAATATTTATAATTTTTTTTCATCTGCATTCCTATAATCACTTTAATAGATTTTTTTATCAACAGGGTGATTGCATTGTTGTTATTACATCGTCAAAACAATACTTTTAATATGTATTCTTTGAAACACTTTTTTGGAAACATTTTTATACAAAAAAAATTGGGATACTTTTTTTTCACTCAAGTTTCTATGCTAGCACATGTGGAGAAAATGATAATCCTTCCAAGTTCCAACTACTTCTACCAAAAAAGATACATTACTAATGTGCTCCTTAGCAAGGGCCTTTACCACATTGAAAAGAATGAAAATCATGCACTTTTTGATCTTATCAAATGACAAAAATTGATAAATAATTTTGATGAAGCTAGAGCTTTCCTTGCTCATTTAGTACCTCCTAAATTGAAGTTTTATTTTTTAGGGCATCATTGAACGTTATAAAATTTGGAATACCTTGGAGGTTTTTTTTGAAAATCACACTAAGATGAGGGCATGCTAACTATAAAATAATATCATTTGTTTAGGTCTAAAAAATTATCCTCACATTGAGGACTTCATCACTCAAATATGGTGCTTGAGGATTGTACTTGTGGAGACTAGTGAAACCAAGACTGTTGAAAAACTCAATATGACTTTTTTGTCTAAATTGGGACATCCTTCCTTAGTTTTCTTCATACTATTATACACAACAAAACTTTATGTTCACTGCATATGTGGCATCCAATTTTGAAATGTAATGCGAGCAAAATCAAAGAGACTGTGAAAATATAATTTGTAAAGGTACTAAGCAACATGTATCAGTGGTCAATGACACTAATACAATGACACAACCCAAATTTGGCAAAGGAGAGTGTCCTACAAAAAAATGGGAAAGCAAAGTCTAAGCCTAAGGAAAATTAACCGACTTAGTAGAATCCTTAGCCAAGTTAATAACAGGCAAAGGAAAGTAAAAACAAATGTTGGAAAATCATGTTATAATTAGTTTAATAAACCAACCTAAGTTGAATGTTATGTTTCAATAAAATGGCATATTTAGAAGTAGATATGAAAAAAATGTAGATCCCTCCTACCAAGACAGTAACAACACTTTATGGAGAAATATGATCACCTATGTTTGAATGGATTATGGATTTAGGAGCCTCTCACCATAGGCACATAATCAATAATTGTTTGAAAATCTTGACTATGCCAAACAAATAAATTTTTTGTTGGTAACTCTAACCCTCTAGTTGTTGAGGGAAAATGGATAATTGAGATAGAGAATGGCATATTCAACAAAATTTTCTGCATTATATACTTGTCTATGAACCTCCCATCCATATATAAGATCACACATTTAGGTGATAGAAGTTTTTTTGAGTTTACACCTATAAATTTTGTCATCAAAAATATTAAAGACTAATTTACTCTTCTAACCACTAGCAAGGTTGATCATCAAAAATGATTATACAAATTTGATAATTTTTTATTCACTCAACCTTCATAAATCATGATTTCACATATTAATGACTTGATTAAACTTTGACATGAGCATTTTGGTCCTTTATGTCGATGGCTTAATCATCATAGGCAGTTTAACCAAGAAGATTCATGGTTTGAAAGCTTGGATAATGAAGTATTTTGAGATGAATAAGTTAGAATTGTTGCAATTTTTCCATGGTATTAAAATTTCAATGTCTAAGGAAGAAATTTTCATTAACTAATCCTAGTATGATAAAAACATACTCAACTAATTCAACATGAAAGACTACAATTTTGCGCTGACTCCTTATCAATTTGAAGTCAATATTTCTACCAAGTGTTCTTCTCTTTTGGTTGATGGTACACTCTAAAGACAGTTAGGTGGAGGAATTATGATCTATAAACTAGGTGAATATTCCACAATAAGCTTCACGAACATAGATATTTTACCAACAAGTGTTGTCCCTGAGATATATTCCATAGAACAACACTGAAATGTATTTTTAAGATGTATTATATGTGTTATGACTATCATATACAATATATACATGAATGTGAAACCCTTCACATATAATTCCCACATGCAACATCTATTGCATAAATCCTTCACACTCTACCCATGCTACCACTCTATACATGAATACAATTGAAATTATCGTATATAATTTTAAGACTAATGTGAATTTCATTAACATTTTAGAATAATTATTATGCTTGTGATAGATTATTATTGATGTCTCTTAAGTGTTTGACATGTTAGACTAATTAAATATATTGGAAACATGCAAATAATAAATAAATTACAACATGAAAAAGATGTACACAATAAATACCCTAGAGAAACTCAGTATGAGATAACTCCATCAAGACTAAATCCATACTTCCTCATCTCCACTATATTGTGCAATTTACAAGCTTTTATTATCTTTAGATTATAATAACACCAACTCCTTAATATATATTATATTCATAATGACCTATGCACTCCTCAATGGATAATTTTATTCTTTATAAAGGGAGCCTATTTTCTCAGTCATCTAAATTGTGTAGTCTTTAAATTAGAGCTTATTTGTACTTGACTTCTTTCTCTACACTTCAAATATCTCCCATTCACTCACTATGCTTTCTCTACTATCTATTACACGTATCTAAAGAATTTATTCCTTGCACTAAACACTAAGTGACTACATAAATGAATAATAATTAAATCTATGAATTCTATCTCTGAACTTTAAAGGTTCATACATATGTAGATTAAAACCACCACTAAAGGTTGAAAAATAATTGGGGAGGTTTGAAAAACTATCAGGGTGGTTTTGAAATTGATACTATATGTAGAACAATAATTTCAAAATCATGAAAAATACTCTAACTTCTAGAGGCCATTACTTTTGCTTATGAACACAAAATCACATGTCATTATTTTGAAATTGTATTAATTTTTGAGAAGAATATAAATATTTACTATAAATTTACTTTATATGGCAATCATATATTTTAAATCCCATTCAATATAAATGAACTCTTTTCTAGGACTTGACATGTCGTAAATACCCCTATTTAATTGACCATTATCTTACCAAATAAAATAGATGATATATTTGATCCAAATTTTTTATCATCTTATTTACTTGACTCACAGTCATCCTAATTTTTCATTTATTTTTAGATTAGTGGTATGATACTATTAAGACCCACATGAAATCCAGTGGCAAGCTACAAAATGCATTCTAATGTATCTTCATGGTAGTACTCACTGTTGGATTGAGTACAGGTCATGAGGAAAAGCCTCAATTTTTTGTTATACCTCTGGTGGGAATAGAGCATTTGTAGGATACATAGAGAATAATTTGGGTAATAAATCCAGATGATTTCAAGTTAACTAGATGATTTCAAGTTAACTAGATGATACATAGAGAAATTGTAGGATACAGAGATAATGATTTGGGTAATAAATCTAGATGATTTTAAGTCAACTACATGATGCATATATCATCTTAGGGAAGGGCCCATGACTTAGTTTTACAAGAATCAGGCTACTATTATTTTGTTTACCATAGAAACTCAGTATAGTGGAGTTGTTGCTTCTTACCTTGAGTTGGTCTAGAGTTAGGCTTGATTTTGAATTTGGATTTCAACAAACCCAACCCATACTGTACTTAAGCATAATATAAACCAATAATCATCAACATTTTGATTCCAAACCTTTGTGAAAAATATGTCATATAAATTTCATGATAGATTGCATTTGTGTTCATTGGGATTCAATTTTTCATTTAGGTGTTTAGAAGATTGGACAAATTTAAGATAGTTATTGGCTTTACATGAACTATACCCATTATAAAGGGGTAAAAGAACTTACAAGATGACAGGTTCTTTGAGTAGACATTAACTATTTTCAAGGGTCAATAAGAATGACATGATGTTGATTTGATTATAAGAATGCTTCATGTCTAATGTGTGACTCAAATCAGAACTACAATGCCAATTATATGGAAACAAGACATTTAAGTTTGAAAGTCTATATTTTAACTTATGTTAATCTATTTTACTAATATATTGACATATAGATAAATTATATTAGGGTTATGAACATGCAAAAACACCATACTCATACCCATGGAATAAAAAGGCAAGGCCAAATAAAACTTCAAAGTTAAGGGAAATCTTAACAATGTCATATGATGGTGCATAATATCATCCAATATTGATTTATGATTTTAATAGAGTTTGGAGTGATCAATATGAATTGTTTTCGAATCTATTTGATAGTTTTTATGGCTTTACAATATGATTTTTTAGGTAGTTGATTTCCTTTTTCAACCTCTTCACTTGGAATAAGAGAAAATATAATATACTGAAAGAATACATGGTAAAAATTAATCCTTGTAGAATCATCAAATACTCCACCATATAATGACACAACATAATAATTAAAGATGAAAAATGTTAGGTTGTGGAGCTAAAAGCTTCAACTCTTTGCAAACAGGAGGAACATAAGGTTACTGAGATCTAGGAGCACCGACATCAGTAGCAGGACCGATGTCGGTCGTGACCAGTGCAGAAGACCACCGGCGACGGCAGAGAGTCGGCCAACGTTGGCAGAACCAGACAAGCAAGGACCGACGTCGGTTGCCTGTGTGTTCCAGAACTATTCGTTGCACGGACAGTTAGTTAAGTGAACGAAGCATTTACATGTAAAGGCCAGTTAGAGTCTTGAGCTGCGAGGATAATTGTCTAAATTAAGAGTCTAAGTTATTGTTTAAGTCTGGGATCTATTTATAGACCCATTGGCATGTATTGTAATTGGTACAAGATAAGGACGGCAAGGAAGTTCCTTCTAAGTGTAAGATCATTGAGTTTCAGGTTGTTGCAAGCTCATAGGAGATCTACATGTGTGAGTATGGTCTGTTGAATTGCAGGTTGCAGGTTCATGGGAGATCAACTTGAAGTGCTTTAGAGTGCTTGGTGAACTGGCAGGGTTATTACTGACTGGTTGGAGAGGTGAACACCAATTCTATTTTTGAGTTGGTTGTTGGGACCATTTTTTTTAGGAGAGTGTTGTAGAAGAATTACTATACACTTGAGGTGTGGGAAGCCTCTGTAAGGTGGAAGAGTGTGGCGGCTCTTTATTGTATTCTTTTTGTAAAGTGTTAATACAAGATAGTGTATTGTCTCTCATATTCTGTGCTATTGGTGAATTTTAGTTACTTGTATTTCTAGTTATTTCTGCATTTATAATTGCTTATACTTGGTAATCATATTGCGCTCTATCTGAGGAGCAAGATCCTAACAAGAGGGATCAGGACAAAGTGTGTTTGTTCTTGTGATCCCCCCATCAATTGGTATCAGAGCTTTGGTTGGGATACTAACAGATTGGATTAGATCTGGTTAGTGTGTTTTGATTACAGGTTACTCATAGGGTTTCTATTTGAGTGGGAGTTGAGCAATGGCAGAAGACAGTAAGCTATGAATGGAAAAGTTTAATGGCAAGAACTACCAACTGTGGAGGATGCAGATTGAGGATTATCTGTATCAAAAAGATTTGTACTTATCGTTGGGAGGGGTTAATTACAAACCCTCAGATATGAAAGATGAATAATGGGAGGTTCTTGATCGGAAGGCTCTGGGATCTATTAGATTGAGTCTTGCATCATCTGTGATTTCCAGTTTATCACAATGTAAGACAATGATGGAGTTGATGGAATCTTTGGAAAATTTATATGAAAAACCCTCAGCTTCTAATAAGGTATTTCTTATGAAGCATTTATTTAATTTTCAAATGTTGGAAGGTGGATCTGTTCATAGCCATCTTAGTGATTTCCATGGTTTGGTAAACCAGTTAAGTTCAGTCAATATTGTATTTGATGATGAAATTAGAGATCTCTTAATCTTGTGTTCATTACCTGAAAGTTGGGAAGGTTTGTTAATGACAGTTTCTAATATTGTGTCTCCTTCAAAAGTCTTAAAAGTGGATGATGTTGTGAGTGTGATCTTGAATGAAGAGATACACAGGAAAAGCACAGGTGAGTCATCAGGGAATGCTTTGAGTGTTGAAGGCAGAGGAAGGCAAAGAGAGAAGATAGAGCATGGGAGATCAAGGTCCAAGATAGGTAGAAGATCCAAGTCCAGGTATGGTAGAATAACCTACTGGAAGTGTGAAAAGCAAGGGCACTTAAAGAGAGATTACAAATCAGGTGAAGATCAGCATGAAGGACATGAAGAAGAAGTAGATGTTGCAGATTACGTTACACGAGATGCTCTGGTATGTTCTTTGGATAAAGTAGAATCTTGGGTTTTAGATTCTGGTGCCTCTTTTCATGCATCCCCACATAGGGAATTTTTTCATGAGTATGTCCAGGGAGACTTTGGAGAAATTTGTGTAGGGGATGGTAAGCCTTGTCAGATTGTTGGCAAAGGGAAAGTGAAGCTGAAACTGCAGACAGGTAACACATGGGTGTTAAAGGAGGTCATGCATGTCCCAGTTCTGGAGCAGAATTTGATTTTTGTTAAAAGTTTGGGTGATGAGGGTTGCATAGTAACTCTCACAATGGACTCTTGGAAGGTTACCAAGGGTACACTTGTTGTAGCTAGAGGTAAGAAAGTAGGTATGCTTTATCTATCTAGTTGTATTACTAACTCTCTTTTTGGGTTATCTACTTCAGCTGTAGATTCAGAGATGTGGCTTGATAGGCTTGGTCACATAGATAAGAAGGAGATGCTTGTTCTTGAGTCAAAGGGTATGTTTTCGGATTTGGAAGGTATGGATCATGATTTTTGTATGCAGAAGAAGAAGGTAATGTTTCTTGAGGAATCTGATGTTAGAGACAAGAACAGGAAAGCCTTGGTTTTCAAGGAAAAGGTGACAGACAGAGTTCAACACAAGATGCAAAAGAATTCTGAGCAGAGCAAGGGTGTTTTGGAGAAGGATTTGATCCAAAAAGAGCTCACGGGAAAAAGTCAGGGCTCACTAGAAAAACACAGAGACCGACGTCGACAAGAAAACTGGCATCAGCGTCCAGACAGGGACCGATGTCGGCTATGTTCAGACTGACGTCGGTGACTTAAGGCAGATATCTACCAGCGTCGGCCAGGGGAAAATGACTTCAGCAAAGGGGCAGTCACAGGGATCTGACATCAGTCGAGTGCAGACTGAGATGTGACCGGCATCGGTTACTGAGACAAATTTTAGGTGGACAACAAGCTGTCAAGGTGTCTCAAGCGCCCATATGGAGGACTAAAGGTGTAAGTAAGTTCTTAAATTCGTCATTTCCCTTCTTTACACTGCTTGTTGCTCACTTATGGCATAAGACCAGGGAGTTATTAAAGAAGCAGAACAGGTAGATCCAGGAAACAGTGGGAGCTTGGCATGGATGAGGATGTGATTCCTTGGAGGAGAACCAAACAGGTGTTTTGGGTAGAGTGGCCAGTTGGAAGTAAGCACTGAGAGACGAATGGATGTTCAGGATGAAGAAGAGCGAAAATGGATACGTGAGATGGAAGATCAAGGTATATGGTCTTGTATTAGCTGCAGGACAATGGAGGTTTGATCATTGTGTTTCTCTTTACCAGGTTGGATAATATTAGCTACATTATCCTATTACTATATGATGTGCTTGTTGCAGGGTTACATATACAGGGTATTGCTGAACTAAAGGTAAAGCTAGTTCAGGTGTGTGTCATGGAGAATCTAGGAGCAGCAAGATTCTTTGGCATGAGTGTGTTCTAGAGACATGGTAGGTCATATGTTGACTTTGTTTCAGGATGATTGTGTGAGACCGATTAGCACGCTGATGGTTGGATAATTCTATGAACTGTGTCTTGATTCACATAATGAGGTTGAGTGCATGGTATATACTAAACCTGAGTTTTCCCAAGTAGTGGGAGTTGTCACAAGTTGGAGCCAATCCGGGAGAGAACCATTGGAGGGTAGTTCAGTGGATTCTTACAGGGACTAGCAGCAGGTGCACATGCTATGCAGGTTCAGGTTATTTTCTACATGGTTTGTAGATGTGGATGTGGCAGGTGATTTGGATGACAGGTTTTGCACTACAGGTTTGTGGTGGTTGGTCTTCAAGAGTGATCTTGAGGAGGGATACAAAGCCAAGGGAACAAACTAGATGGAGTACGGGTATAGGTACATGTTACAGCTATTTATCTCCAAGTGGGAGATTGTTAGGTTGTGGAGCTAAAAGCTTCAACTCTTTGCAAATAGGAGGAACAGAAGGTCGCTAAGATCTAGGAGCACCGGCATTGATAGCAGGACCGACATCGGTCGTGACCAGTGCAGAAGACCATCGGCGACGACAGAGAGTCGGCCGACGTCGGCAGAACCAGACAAGCAGGGACCGGTGTCGGTCGCCTGTGTGTTCTAGAACTGTTTGTTGCATGGACAGTTAGTTAAGTGAATGAATCATTTGCATGTAAAGGCCAGTTAGAGTCTTGAGCTGCGAGGATAATTGTCTAAATTAAGAGTCTAAGTTATTGTTTAAGTCTGAGATCTATTTATAGACCCATTGGCATGTATTGCAATTGGTACAAGATAAGGAAGGCAAGGAAGTTCCTTCTAAGTGTAAGATCATTGAGTTGCAGGTTGTTTCAAGCTCATAGGAGATCTACATGTGTGAGTATGGTCTGTTGAATTGTAGGTTGCAGGTTCATGGGAGATCAACTTGAAGTGCTTTAGAGTGCTTGGTGAACTGGCAGGGTTATTACTGACTGGTTGGAGAGGTGAACACCAATTCTGTTTGTGAGTTGGTTGTTGGGACCATTTTTGGTAGGAGAGTGTTGTAGAAGAATTACTGTACACTTGAGGTGTGGGAAGCCTCTGTAAGGTGGAAGAGTGTGGCGGCTCTTTATTGTATTCTTTTTGTAAAGTGTTAATACAAGATAGTGTATTGTCTCTCATATTCTGTGCTATTGGTGAATTCTAGTTACTTGTATTTCTGGTTATTTTTGCATTTATAATTGCTTATACTTGGTAATCATATTGCGCTCTATCTGAGGAGCAAGATCCTAACAAGAGGGATCAGGACAAAGTGTGTTTGTTCTTGTGACCCCCCCATCAAAAAATGGAATTATTCTTGAGCCCATACATTTAATGGAGTTGGCCAGCACAAAATGTTTGTTCACATGTGATCAAAGAGCATCGTAAAGATTGTAGGTGGTTAAAAAAGACATAAAAATTGTTAATAATATATTTATTTTAGAATGCTGAGGTACCAGGTTTGTGTCTTTCATTGTTGTTGATATATGTAACCCCCTTATGGATTTGGGGACCATGACAACTAGGGTTATGAGGTTCTAAATTTTAAATAAAAATAAAACAAGACCAATATGTGCTAAGGATGTTATAAGTACTATTTCAGATCACTCTTTCATACATAACCACCTTCAATTGGGCATAGATTTTAAAATATACTAAAAATTAAAGCAACAACCAAAATATGTAGTAGTGATAATGACAAGATCTTTCCAAGGTTTGGCCGATACGATAATACAAGAAATGATTTGGTAAGGCAAAGTAGGGAGGCCAATATGTGGTTGCTTCCTCCAGCTTATGTGGGGTTGTCATGTGAGAAAGGGATTTGACTATGGTATGTCTATGCATAATGTGTATATTTAACAACACTAATTTGGGTAAAAGAGTGATGAGGCATAAGACTGTTCATCTCATAAATAATGTAATGCTAATGGAATTCAAACATCAAGTCTTTCACCAATGTATAAAAACACTAAATAATAAATGGATTTCAATTAAATTTCAATACAAATACTTTTACAAATTTAATTAGGCTTAAAATATATGTAAAATAATAAACTATATTTAATTAAATTTTAAAATTAGAGAAATAAAGATAAAATTTAAGGTTTATGAATTATCATGAATATTGAAAGATTAGGTCTTAAACATTAGAATTTGATAATAGGAAACAATGCTCATAATAATTTGAAGATAACCTAGAAAGCTTATGATGTAGAAATTTTGAAGTTATAATTTGTACATGTCCAAATTTTTATGTTCCATTCATAAGCAATGTTAAGCAGATAAAACTTATGATGATTAAAGAATGATGTACAGACTGTCAAGTTACAATCTGTACATGTCCAAATTATTAAGTTTTATTCATAATAAATGTTAGACATATGGAATCTATTTTAATGATTAGTATGTTTTATACTAAGCTTAAAATATTTGTCTCAACTTTCTACACCTTCACGTAGATCAGTGGAGAAATAGAAATCTTCTTCTTACCCAAACTGGGTAACTATATATGAAAATTATAAGAAAAAAACATATGTTTTAGACCTTGGGTTATAACAAGGAATAGCTTAGTTGTATTGATGTTTGTCAATCCCCTCAACAGTGTACAATATCAAAAATAACACTTCAATAATTATAATAACTCATCAACCATGTAAACATTAAAATGTGTTAATGTATTTAATTACTCACACTATTATATAGTTTTAAAATGCACTTTTAATATTTATTTGCAATTATTAGGTAAGTACTAATTCGTGCATACTTATCTAAAACATATTATTAGAGAAAATTATCAAAATTTAAATAAATATTTAATTGATTTATGCTAATAATAAGTTTGTTTTATTTTATTTGTAACTACTATCCAAAATCTTAACCCTAACCCTATCATCCTCTCTTATATATATAATAACATAGAGGTGTAGTGGATGAAGCACATTGTGGATAAGAGATATTGATATAATGGAAAATATAGGCTAATGTTCTTAATCTAAATAGATAACTATGCTACTTGGATAAATTTATGTTATCTTTTTTTTAATCTTTTATAAATTTATTTACGTATGTATTATGGGTGATTTATATAGTTTAATATGGTATCAAAAATATATAAGATTAACTTTGTTTTAAATGTAAATTTAAAGATGAGGTTTGGAGTTTTTATTTTTTCAGCACATTTGGTATTCTTGTCAGTTTTAAGATTTGTAGTTTTTTCTCTATATTTTAAGTTTCAAGTCTAGATTTAGTGGCTTACTAAAAATAACCAATATTATGCTCTCAAATCACCCTGATGGGATCTTGCTTGATTATATATTGGCTAATGTAGTGAGGTTCTAATGGTTGAAGTTCAATTATTTCATTCAAATCCCCTAGGTTATAAATGTTTTCTGACAATTGTAAAATTCACATGATCTATCATTATAGGTAAAATGGTTATCAGTTTTACCTGATTCATGGGGTGAGGGGTACTTCCTTAATAATCAATCCATCAAATGACACAATGTATGAATTTTAGCTTCCACGTACCTCATGGTATATAGGAAGTGTATATGATTTTTATTTTTGCCTATAGAAAACCTATCGAGAGTTTGAGTGGTTCATCGATAAGTAGTTAGCTCTAAGAATTTACTCTCTACGTACCTTAGAGATGAGATACAACATCTATAGGATAGTATAAACCTATGTATCAATGTCCTTTGGGATTGTTCAATATTTACAATTGATTATTAATATATTAGATAAATTATAGATCAAATACATCTTATCCTAATATTTTAAAAAATAACTCTACTTACATTTGGTAGATCTACACTATTGTAATATTCTATGTTCAGATTCAATTATAATATTTCCTATTCAGACTTAGTTACAATATTACTTGTTCGGATTTAATTTTAGTATGCCTATTTGGGGTTTTATTTTATATAAAAGTAAATAGGTTTTGCTATTTCATTAAAATACAATGACATCTTTTTCCCTTAAAAGTATAGATATAACTAGTTTTAGAAAAGTATAGTGAAAGGAACAGGGGTTTTTGTTAGAAAACAAATTTCTCATTTATTATTTGATCTGAGTGGAAACATCATAAACCAATGTTTCTATATGAATTAAAATTTAAAAAAATACCATTTTTTGATGGTGCATAAGGAGACTACACCATTTTTATTTTATCATCAAGATGATCATTTTGACGTGTATTTCACGTTTTCAAAAAAAATCGCATACAATATTTTTCATCTACAATCCTATAAACACTTTTACAATTTTTTTTTCTCTCAATAGGGTGATTGCATTGTTTTTATTTCATTGTAGAGATAATAATTTTAGTGAATATTCTTAGAAACACATTTTTTATACAAGAAAATATAGATGCTTTTTTTGCACTTAAGTTTCTCCACTAGCATTGGTGGAGAAAATGATAATCCTTCTAATTTCTAACTAATTATACCCAAAAAGACACATTAATAATGTGATCCTTAGCAATGGACTTTACCACATTGAAATGAATGAAAATCATGCACTTTTTGATGTTATTAAATGACAAAAAATGATAAATCATTCTGGTGAAGATAGAGCCATCCTTGCTTAATTAGTATCCCTAAAATTAAAGTTTTATTTTTTAGGGCATCATTGAATTGTATAAAATTTTAACTACCTTGGAAGATTTTTTTGAAAATAACATTAAGATGAGGGCATGCTAATTAGAAAATAAACTCATTTCTCTTCATCTAAAAATTTATCCTCGTATTAAGGACTTCATCACTCAAGTCAAGTGCTTGAGAATTCTACTTATTGACACTAGTGAAACCAAGACCGATGAAAAACTCAATATGACATTTTTGTCTAAATTGGGATGTCCTTCCTTTATTTTTTTCATACTAATATACACAATAAAAATCTATGGTCACTGCATATGTGGCATCCACTTTTGAAAGGTTACATGGGAAAATTTACATAATAAGTGTTTTAAAAGCACATGCCCATAATTTTATTTAGTCTTTATTTTACTTAATTGTTGTTTACCTTAACCACTTTTGTTTTCATTGACATGTTGTTAATGGATGTTAGCCCATCCATGAGCACTAGACATTGTTTTATTTGGTTCCCACTTGACATGTTAGCTGAAAATGTGAATGTTCCTACTAGATAAGGCAGCCATTTTGATACAATATGGAGGGATAAGTTATCTCATCAGATCATTTATTGTATTATCCTATAGGTAACTGATCATTAAACTAATGCAATGAGATTGAAATTAACCAAACCTATGATAAGGTATGATTAGTTCAATTCCATATTCCCTATTGTTGACTAGAATAGGGTAATAGGGCATGAGCTTCTATAGACATAAAAATCAAACATCCCAAATGGCATACATGTAAATTGGGTAAATTTTAACTATTATTTATCTAGGCTAATTTGGGGTCAATGTCCGACATGATGGTCCATTAAACAAAGTCTAGACTTATGTTCTAAAGAAAGTATGTCATATAAGGATTTACTTTTTATTATCTATATTGTAAATAAATAAGGTAGACAATGTGTCAGTAGATGGAGTAACTAACGAGGATGCAGAGGTCAATTGTAAGCATGGTTATCCATGTTGAAATTTTTGGTTCATTATGTTTAATACTCATAAATTATTTGGGTTGGATAAATTATTAGGTCCTACATTATGAGCTTAACTAGATTGCTAATTTAACATGGACTATCATGAATGTAGATGACATACACATTCCCTCTAGTCACTTTATCTACTATCATTTTGTCTATTTCATTAGCCCATTAGCTAGATGAAATCCTTATCTTATGTGAAGGGGTATGATATTTGAAAATGATTTAATATTTTATTTATTATTAGTACATCACTTACATTATCATGTTATCCCTCTCTCAATAGGACCCACTTATTACATACTTGATTTTGATCTCATGGTAAATGTACTAGCTAGTTATGCTAAGAGTTAAGGATGTAAGAATTGGGTCGATCATCGAAGGGCTAATGGGTCAATAAAATGGATGAAGGGGAGAGTAGATGGAGCATCTAGAAGGTATTTTTAGGTAAAATATTAGCATGAAATATGTATTAAAATACCTCCTTAGGGATGCTATTATGGTTCATGCTTCTATAATTGGGTAATGGTGAACCGGCTCATGCACAGGCAGAAAAGGTAATGGTAAATGAGAACTAGTATACTCTTTGAACAAGGGAAAGACATGAAAGTAAAAAATTAGTGTTTAATGTATATTATTAACATTTTATTTTTCTAATTAGCATTTAGCTTAACCCCTAGCATTTTCCTTAACCACTATCATTTGACTTAATTGTTATCCTTTACCTTAACCATTGCTATTTGCTTTAATATGTTGTTAATGCATGTTAGCCCAACCATCAGCACTAAAACTTGATCAATTTGGTGGGATATATAAACATGTCAGGCATAAACAAATGCATCAAGAATGTGTAGGTCAAATGTTAATGTGACCTCCTCCAACCATTACATTGGCCTATTAGCCCTCTAATTATGGGCCCCATATCTTACATCCTCAGTTATAAGCATAATTATCAAGTACACTCAGTGTGATAATAATGGTTAAGGAAAAAAATTTTAGTTAATGCAAACAATAATGGATATGATAAATATCAATGATTAAGCCCAACTAATTTGGGGCAAAGTGATAGAGTATTGTATGTGACCAACTAGGGTTCAACATTCAATGTGAGCTTAGAATTGAGGATGTAATAAGTAGGGGACATCAATAGATGGATAATGGGGTAATGCACGTTAATGTTCTCTTATCATCAGAGGGATAACATGCTAATGGAATGAATGAGCCTTCCCTTTATTCTAATTTTCATTTGTTATTACCTTGTTCCTTTTCTACCTCTACATGAGCTCGTGTGACATTATTTTGTTTGATAAGCATGTAAGACATTCATTGGAGAATCACATAATATGCATTTACTATACTGGTTGGTTACCTATAATTAATTTAATTATCTACATTATTGAAAGGAGTTCCTTAATCAACAAGATCATTCGTATTTCAAGTTGATGTGTCTATGGAACCCACCAAATCGATCAAAGTCTAGAACTTGTGTGGTATTACCTAGTTCCATAAGCCTGCATTGAATTTGTTGGATCATCCTACTGTAATCATTTGCTTTACTTGTTAGTTACCTATAATGAATTAGATTTTTTTCATTGTTAAATCTTGAACCCTGTTTAGCATCTAAGAAGGGCACAACCATATGGGATAATTTATTCTTTCTTGGATACAATGATTAAAAATTATCATAACCATTCCTACCCAATATTATGTTTTACCTTATTATTTGAGCATTATTTCAATGTCTTTATAACTCAGGACAACTATAACATATTTAATTTATATAATGTTACTTTAGACTTATTGTATTGAATTTAGAATGATATATAATGGATAGGTATTATTGATGTTGTTTTTTATGACTATAGGTGTTGCCTTAGTATGAGTTAGGTTGGAAATTGGAACACTTTGTTTGAATTCAAATTTAAGGTATACATGTATATGCTTATATTAAATAATGAATGAGATCCAAATCCAAGACACCTCTACCTTTGATTGATTCTTATGTTCATACCTGGAATTGTTGTTTGATTTCTGAGTTATGTATTATCCTTTTGTCTTCTTGTACAGTTGATTATTCTATTAATGCTTAATTTATTAGTTTTGAAATTATTGACACGATTTAATAATTTCAAAATCAATTCTAGCTAGTCTATCACATAATGCCAGATCAAAATTTCACTCAAGATTTAGGAAAGTTATGTGAGTTGGAAAATAGTATGAGGCAAATGATAATCTATTATGTCTCTTTTAAAACCATATTCATATCTCATTTGTCAACTAATTTAGGTATATGATTTTATGTTTTAGGTTCAAAACTGAATGTGCTTTTCCCCTCTCCAACTGATGGTTGGGGTGGGTAGGGGCCCACTATATGGATGGTCTCATTTTAAATTCTAAGAATGTTAATAGACTCTTTGAGGAATATGTATGTTATTGATACATAAAAACTCTTAATAAGATAATATAGAGGTCAATTTACTATATCTATTATTTCACTTACTGATGCATAATGGTTTCTTCTTTAAAGTTTTTATTTAAGACTTATTATACTTGATTTATTTTGAGATATACTGGATAAGTACTACTGATGTCATTTTGTATGATTTTAGATGTTGCCTTAGTATGAGTTAGGGTGGAAAGTGGAACACTTCATTCAATTTCAAAGGTATGATATAAATTTATATACTTATAGTATAGTATAAATGAGATCTAAATCTGAGCCACCTCTACCTATTGCTTGTTTTTTATGTTCAGACCCCATCTTTCTCACATTTTTGATGCTATGTGGCATGTATTATCTACAAGTACAATCTATGTATATGGATCATAATGAAATGTAGTGGGGCTTTATGAATCTTAATGTGCCTATTATTTGTTCATTCATATTATAAGGCTCATTATGCAAGTCATCAAGAAAATACATTATTTTAAAGTAGAATAATAATAAGAAAGTGATCATGGTAGAGATCCATCTTCTCCCTCCATAAGACATCGTTTAAATTTTATCTTTTCATAATTTCCTCTTGATATATAGTCACACCGTAACTTTATACAATAACACCATCAAATCTAAAAGGATGCCTATCCCCTTTCTTGGAGGTAAGGGAAAAATCAGAAAATTTAAACTCTTTATAATGGTATATATAAAGTCTACATATATTCATTTAAACCTTAAACCCTATATTAATATGGAGGTATTAGGATATAATTATGTTTTTTCTACCCTTGGTTAACTTTTGAAATTCCATTCAATGATAAACTAGATTGGAAAGTGGTTAGAAAGATCAATATGAATTAAATATTCTACCAATAAAAATCTATGAGGTAAAGGAAAAGTATGACTGATAAAATATCATGAGCCTACTTAATAGAGTGCCTTAACTATAGTCAACATCTAATGTGGTAGTCCACATCAAATTTTCCTGCTAAGTAAACTTAGCACTATATTATATTTGTATAATTCCTTGCATCTTACTTTTATGTATAATGCCCTTTACATTATATGTAATGGTCTACCCTTGTACATATTTATACATAAAGGAAAGGAGCCAATGGACCATCAATCTATGTAATGGTCTACTATTGTCAATCTTATTATAGTTTATATAATGTCTTACATCTTGCCTTTTCATGTAAAACCCTTTACATTCTTTGTAATGGTATAATTTATCTATCTTATTATAGTTTACTTTGACTACTTTGGCCATTTTCTTTATGTATCATGAATATTTTGTCTTTTTGTGTTAGTTATTGGGGTCTTGCTCATGGTCATGTGTTTGGTCTATTGATTGGTGTTTTGAATTAATGAGATAATGTGACTTAAACCAAGTTGAGTGTTTTTTAATATTTATTGTGTCTCTTTTAAAACCCTATTTGGATCTCATTTTGTGAACAAATTTAGGCATATGTTTTTATGTTTTTAACCCAATATTGAATTCATTATTCCACTCTCCAATAGATGGGATCATTTTAGATTCTAATAATGTTAATATAATATTTGAAGAATGTTATGATATTGATGCATAAAAACTCTATACTCAGAGATAATATAAAGGTTGATTTGGTATATCTTTGATTTTACTTACTAATGCATGATGGTTTCTTTAAACAATTTTCACACACTTAGATTGACTTACAGATTAAGAGTGGCATACTAAACATCATCATAATGATAATGTTGAATTTATGTTAAGATTTTCCTATTATATTATAAGTAATATTTTATTAAAGTACTTAAATATTTCTTTTTTAGCATTTTGTTAGCTTTTGTCATACTTCACAATCAAATTTTATAATGTTATGAAATGGTATTGTGATCTTCTTTTATGTAATTTTAATTGCATAGGAACATGTTACCATATTCATGCAATAAACATACTCACATGTTTCATGTGATCATGATGATGATGTGGAATTTTAGATACCATAGGAATGAAAGAGGAGAAAAAAATATTTTATTTTTGATAGCTTATTTATTTTATGAAGATTCACTATATTTGTGTGATACACCTAGAAAATGTTATGTCAAATGCTATGACATACTATTCTCATATACAAAATAAGATACAAATAATATAATGGAAATATTGTTTCGAATCATATTATGGATTTGTTCAATATAATGAGACTTTTCCCATTATAGAATAAAAAATAAAAAACAAATTATAGAATGCTTTATTATAAAAATATCAAATATCCATTTTTTAAAGTCATCATGAGAATGCATTATTATAAAATGGAATACTAATAAGAAAGTGATCATGAAAGAGACCCATCTACTCCCTCCATAAGACAACATCCAAGTTTCCTCATTTCAACATTTCCTCTTGGTATAGAGTCACACTATAACTTTATACAACAAAACCATCAAAGCTGTAATGATGTTTATCCACTTTTTTGGAGGTAAGGGAAAACTCACAACCTTTTAATTCTTTGTAATGGTGTACATAGTCTCTATATATATTGATTGAAACCCTAAACCCTATATTATAGTCTATATAATGCCCTGCATATTAATTGTCTATATAATACCCTTTACATTCTATGTAATGGTATATTATTTTCCATCTTACTACATACAAGAAAGGAGCCAATGAAATATTAATCTGTATAATGGTCTAATTTTGTCCATGTTATTATAGTATATATAATGCCCTACATATTTATCATCTTTATAATACCTTATACATTCTGTGTAATGGTATATTTTTATTCATCTTGCTACATAAATTAAAGGAGATAATGAATCATTGGTTTATATAATGGTCTAATATTGTCCATCTTTTTATAGTCTTTATAATTCCCTACATCTTGCTTATATGTATAAAACCCTTTACATTACATGTAATGGTCTATTATTGTCCATATTGATACACAAAGGAATGGAAACAATGAACCATCAGTTTGTATAATGGTCTACTATTGTCCATATTATTACGATATATATATATATATATATATATATATATATATATATATATATATATATATATATATATATATATAATGCCCTACATATTGTTTTCTTGTATAACACCCTTCACATTTTTTATATTGGTCTACTATTATCCATTTTGATAGAAAAATTATAAGAACCAATGAAACTACATGTCATTATATTAAAATGTTTGTTTTTGTTCAGTAAGATAAAGAAATAAATATAAAAGGAAAGAAACCAATAAAGCTATAAAGAGGAAAATGATTGAAATTTTGTGTGTAGATTATATTCCAATCAAATATACTTTAGGTGACATCCATTCATAGAAATATATGTTTGTTTATTTTCTTAGTGTCATATACTTACTAAATATCTATGGTTTTACTTCTGTGTAGCTTCCAAGAAGCCCAAACCCACTCCCCCAAGCAATTTTATGAACCAATATGAAAGTCTTGAAAAAATTAATTCAAAGGTGGATGATGATATTTGAGAATGTAAACTAAAACATTTAAATACCATGTTAGATGTATTGGAGAAATGGGAAAAGGTTATAACAAAGTGGGAAGACAAATTGAAGGAAATAATTAAATAAATTAATACAACCATATCATATTTGACAAATGAGAATAAGGAGCTAAATATTTCTATTGAATGTGTAAGGAAATAAAAACTATGGCTTGAGGATTGAATTGCATCACTTAGATTATATGAAGTTATTTTAAGTGATAGGGATATTGATTTGGAAGCAAATCATTATAAGAATGTAAGATAAAAGAAACTTTATGACAAAATTTTAAATCCATCTTATTACCTGACATACAACCACTCCCTCTTCATCTATAGTTACTAACTCTAATAATAATGATCATAATTAGTGTGTTCCTTTACTATGGTTGATTTCACTATAGTTGTTGAATTATATATATATAAAATTCATTTCACAATAGTTGTTAACTTTGTAGTTATTCTAGTTTGTGAAATTTGAAAATTATGAATATGCATGCCTCACAAAAATGTGAAATTTGAAGAAATTCCTAACACTATGTGTGCTGAATCAGATAAATAAATACATTTCAAATAATAAAAAAATAATGAAATGAGTTGTATATCTTTTACATGATTTTATATGTCAAATCAGTTATGAATCTTTACATGCTTTTATATGTCAATCAATTTTACTATTTTTACACATATATGGAATTTATAATTACAAATATTCAAAAATTTAGGACATATAACATCTAATTACAAATAAAAAGACAACCAAACAACTTAAGTTTAACATATATGGATAAATCTTCACAAAAATTACTATTGGTCCACATACTTTTGTAGTTGCTCTATCTAATTATTCTTGAAAAGTAATGCATTTTGATATCACTTTATGTTTGAAAGGGAATTAAGCTTGTTCATTTGGCGATGTTGGATGCCTTCAGATTGCCATATTCTCCATAAAATCTCTTGAATGTTGTATATTAGTCCCAAAACCATGTTATAAAAGTTAGGAAGGTTATGCATGGGGATGATTCGTGTTATCATTATTGAAATTTGACATTGATCTAAACCTATTACAACCATATTTAATAATATTCTCAAGGAAATCAAGAATTCTCCTATCAACTAGAAGAGTGAGAAGTGCTTTGCCTAGTAATCCATGGATCCTGATAATTTATGGATCATTTGGGTCATCCACATCACTAATAATATTATCATTTACAAGAACACTAGAAACATTATCATGAGAAAATTCATTAAAAGTATTACTGGAATCATCCTAAACAAGTCACAAATAGATGCTTATCAATAACCATATGAAAATCCATGAAAATCATTTACAAATTCAACAAATAAAGATAAATAAGAATCAATATAAAAATAATACTTACATGGGCCTCAACATGGGAAATAACATGGGCATCAACCTTAATTACCAAATTTATTTCTTAATTCACTAACTTTGAACATGTTCTTACACACATGGCCTTGGTTTGACCACATGCATTCACACATTGTAAAAGATTGAATTTCCATTCTAACCTTGTAAAAAGTTTCTTCTTTTCTTTGGCTTATCACCCATGCCACATCGAGGATAATCTCAAAGAACACCACAACACCATTAAGGATTATTTATGATTTCATGCATGACATTTTATCTAAGTGCTCAAGCTTGAAGTTCCTATAAAAACTATTTTACTTACATATTTGGCTCCACTAGTAATACAAAAATATAATAGACATAAAATTATTCACAAACTAATCCACTCTTTGATGGGATGAAAATATAATTTATTTTAGAAACATGTGTAATGAGAGTGATATAATTATATGGAAACATTTGTCTCTTTACCTGTGAGGGGCATTGTATGCAAACATCTTGACCACATGTTAAATAATCAAACCATTGATCTTTCCAATAGTTGGTGAATGATTCATGAGACACACATTATTGAATGAATAGATTTAATAGGTGACTTATGTACTATTTTACCTAGGCTTTTAAACATTGATTCCCTTATTTCAGCATCATTACCATTTGAAATCAAGTTTTTAAGGAATATTCTCCTCACATTCCAATTGCATAGGTATAACTCACATTAAAACCCTTACCTAAACTCACAAGGTAATAAACCCAAAAACTATCAAGATAATAAATTATCACTAGGCCAAGATCTAAAATAATAACCCATATTGATTCATATTGAATGAAATAAAGTAATTACAATCCATGTATAAATAAACCTCAACTTGGAATTAGAGTTGACATGCAAATTTTTGAAAAAAACTAAAATCTAAAAAAGACACTATTTTTAGTAGCTTCTATTTATAGTAAGTTTTTCATGAAAGCACACACAAATCTAAAAATATACCAAAATAATCTAAATACTAAAATAATGGTACAAAATTTAACTAAATTTGACCTCCGGTCCTAAAAGTATATAATTTCTAAAGATAGAAAATTCCTAAAAAAATCAGAAACAATAATTTAGGACCTTTAGATGATCACGTATGGCCTCTAAAAAATATCAAAAATAACTCTAAGCAAATATATTAGCTTAGTATAGCATAATTTTTTTTAGATGGTCGTATTTGAATGTGGAAGAGCTCAAATGGAGCTACGGGTCAAAAGTTATGGCCTCCAAAAAATTGGCGTATTTTTTATGCATCATTCTCATTTGGTTGAAAATAACTCAGTTATTATGAGTTGCCCTGATTGTACTGATGCATTTTTATTTTTAAATCTTCTTCAAATCCCATTATATAATCCAAATATTGTCTTCTTTTTTTAATCCTTTCCACTACACCAAATACCCGTTATAATTCCCTTGCCTTGTGCTCACTACCTTCATATCCAAAACATGCACTATCTTTTCCTTCTTCTTCTTTGGAACCTATTGATACCAATTTACTTATTCATATTCATAACCTTCATCATATTATCCATGGAATTCATATAAATTTGAAACATTAAATACTGAAAAAGATATCAAAAATTTGGGGTAAACTCACCTCATAAGCATTGTCATTGATTTTCTTCACAATTTTGCATGGCCTAATTTTCTTGTACTTCAACTTGTTGTACATAAAATTTGAAAATATTTCTTTCCTCAAGTAAACCATTAACAAATATCCTTCTTTAAATAATTTTTATCTTCTTCTGACATATGTTGATGCTTTATATTTCTCATTACTTTCTTGCAACTTTCTTCTTACTCCTTGCAATTGTTGCATATGCTCTAATGTTGTAAATTTCTCATTAATTTTATGGTCTTAATAGTTGATACACTTAAATTATCTTTTCCCTTCTTCTCCACATATATAATATACATAAGATCTATGTTGATTTGGAAACCATCATCTAGCACCACCATAACCTCATCCTCTTTGAAATCATATTCCTCTTTGTTGGTATTGAAACCCTTATCTATTCTCATTTTGAATTTCTGCACCATGTGATGATTCATCTTTATTAGTATTAGATCCACCTATGGTGGTATTAAACCCACCTCATCCCATTATTAGATGGTATCCTTCTCTTCTTGGACCAAGAGACATTCTTCTAAAATTTTGTCTATTTTGTTTTTCTTCTACCTTCAAAGCTAATTGATAAGCCTCCTCCATGAAAAGTATTCTATGCATACTTAATTCATCTTGAATAGTAAATTTAAAACTATTCACATACCTTACATCCATCTTCTCTTCTATTTCATCATGCTCCACTCATATAAAAATTTATAAAACTCATATGTATACTCTTGTATACTGTGATCTTTTCTCCTCAAATTTTAAAATCTTTTATATAGGGTTTATCTATAATCAATAGGAAGAAATTTCTCTCTTATATTCTTATCCTTCATTTTTCACATATTAATATTCTCTTTGACTTTTCTATATCTCTATTTCTATAGGTGATCGCACAAAATCATTGCATGACCTTTCAATTTTGTGTATTCAAACTTTACCTTCTTGTCTTCTCTCATAGTCTTCCACTCGAAGAACTTCTCCATACTATTCATCTAATCTATCAACTCCTATAAATTTAAACTACCTTCATAATATAAAACATGAAATTTGATTCCTTCATTTCTTCCTTATAAACTCCAAACCATCCTCTCTTCCATTGATGGTGGATACTCTTGCTATTCTTCTTCGTGCTGAAATTCATTATGATCTATATCCTCCTCCATACCACCTTATTTTCTTCTTTGATTAGTGATAACACTAGTTAATTATTTCACTTGCCTCTACAACTATTGTATATTTTAGTTTATTTGTGCAATAACTCCTTGTCCTCTTACCATGTCTTACTCTTCTAAGATTCAAACTTGCTCTGATACTAGATAATGAACTTGAAAACTATCAAGACAATAAATTATCAATAAGTCAAGATATAAAAAAATAACCCATATTGATTCATATTAAATAAAATAAAATTATTAAAATCCATGCATAAAAAAGACTAAAATCATAATTAAATAAAATAAAATTATGTATGGCCCAATTATAAGCATTGTCATTGATTTTCTTAACAATTTTGCATGGCCCAACTTTCTTGTACTTCAACTTGTTGTACTTGCCTTTTGGAAATATTTCTTTCCTCAAGTAAAACATTACCAACTCTCCTTATTTAAATACCTTGGATCTTATTCTAACATCTACTGATGCTTTATATTTCTCATTACTTTCCTTCAACTTTCTTCTTACTTCTTACAACTACTGCATATGTTATGATGTTGCATATTTATACTTAATTTTATGGTCTTCATAGTGCATACACTCAAATGATATGTACATAACCTCATCCTCTCTAAAATTATCTTCCTCCTTGTTGGGATTGAAATGCTTACCTATTCTCATCTTGCCTTTCTGCACCACATGATTATTCACCTTTATTGAGACCCACATATGGTGGTATTAAACCCAAATCATCCCCTTATTGGATTGGATCTGCCTCTTCTTGGACCAAAAGATGTTCTTCTAAAATTCTATCTATTTTATTTTTCTTTCACTTTCAAAGCTAATTGATAAGCCTCCTCCATGTAAAGTATTCTATACATAATTCATCTTGAATAGTAAATTTCAAACCATTTACATACATTGAAACCATATGATCTTTTATTTCATCATGCTCTACTCATATGAAAATCTTATAAAACTCATTTGTATAATCTTATATATTTTGATCTTTTTGCCTTAAATTATGAAGTCTTCTGTATAGGGTTTGTGCATAATCTACATGAAGAAATTTCTCTCTTAGCTTCTTTTCCTTCTTTTTCCATGTATTAATATTATCTTTACCTTTTCTTTGTCTCTCTTTCTGTAGGTGATCCCACCAAATTATTGCATGACCTTTTAGTTTTGTGCATGCAAACTTTACCTTCTTATCTTCTCTCATAGTCTTCCACTCGAAGAACTTCTCCATGCTATTCATCTAATCTATCAATGCCTCTAGTTTTAAAATATTTCCATAATATGGAACATCAAATTGGATTCCTTCATTTCTTTCTTCTAAATCCTAAAGCATCCTCTCTTCCATCGATGGTGGTTAGTCTTGCTATTCTTCTTCTTACTAAACTTCTTTATCATGATTTGTGTCCTCTTCATCACTACTTTATCTTCTTCTATGATTGGTGATAACTTTAGTTAGTTGTTTCACTTGAATATATAGCTCTTGTATAGTCTAATTCATCCGTGCAATACCTCTTTGTCCTCTCACCATGTCTTACTCTTTCATGTTTTGAACTTGCTCTGATACCAAATAATGAACCTGAAAACCATCAAGAAAATAAATTATAAATAGGCCAAGATTTGAAACAATAACCCATATTGATTTATATAAAATGAAATAAAATAATTAAAATCCATGTATAAATAATACTCAAATAAAAATTAGATTTGAGTTGCAAATTAGAAAAAAAAACTAAAATCTAAAAAAATACTATTTTTAGTAGCTGCTATTTATAGTAAGTTTTGCATGCAAGAACACATAGATCTAAAAGTCTCTCAAAATACTCTAAACAAAAAAATTAATCTATCTGATGAAATTCAACTGAAGTTGATTTCCATTCCTAAAAATATATAATTTCTAAAAAAAGATAATTCCCCAAAAAACCATTAAATGGTAATTTTAAACCCTTAGATGATCACGTATGGTCTCCAAAAACATAAAAAACAAATCTAAGAAGATATAGATGATTAGTAAAGCAATGAAAATTTTAAGATAGTCATTTTGGCATCAATAAGAGCTCAAATGGAGCTATGGGTCAAAAGTTATGGCTTCTAAAAGATTGGCCTATTTTTCCTGCATCACAATGATAAAGTAAACATAAAAAAATTAGCAAACAAAGATATTTTTTCAATGACAATAATAAATCTTTATAATAGACACGGGCTTAACTTACCTAATAATAACAATAATTGTAGTGCTATCATCATCCACCATGAAAGCATTTGGTTTTCATTCCAACATGTGACAATACACACTAACCACTAGCTTCTACATCTATGATGTCATTTTTAGAATAATAGCCCTCAAATTAAAAAACCACCCAACATGAAGTTGATTGTGTATACTTCTAAATACAAGATGTGTGTACAACATGAATTTCATTGTAAAACACAAACATAAGTCTTATATAATATCAAGTGTGAAGTTTCAAATTTGTAAATCGGTAATCATCTTGTGTGCATTTGTCCCATATGTGGAGTCCATTGAAAGTATACTATTATGTGCATACTTCAACATCCATTAAATTTTTTGAGGAAACTAGAGGCCTAAGACAAAGGATTGATCCTCCATTCTTATTTTTTCAAAATTTTCATACACAAATACATTTTCAATATTTTTAGTGACAAATGTTTGAATACTACCTACATCACTAGGATCCAATTTATATTCTGCTTCCTTCATGCTTCTATGAATATTACATATGTCATATTTTGTCATGAAATCATCCATTTATGTCTGACATTCAAACAATGTAAGTTTTTTGTGGTCCATGTCATGACATTTTTGGTAAACAAGTTTAGGAGTCAGGCTCAACAAATAATATCCTCACCACCCAATCCTTTAATACATCACTAATGAATAGAGATGAAGTAAAATGACTACCCCTGAAGTCATCGATCTCTTTCCCATGACAAACCGTCTCCCACCGGTCTATATGGCCAATGTTTTTATATGAAATCAAATCTTGTTCTTGTATCTTCATCAACACATAAATATAAAAGTGATATTGGCATCCATGACGTAAATACTTATGCCTATGTTGGCTACCAATACTAACCTTATTAACATTTTAAATGTCATAATGTTCGTCATCTTCAGCCCTATAATCCTTAGGGATATACATACACCAATACATATATAATACATACATAAATTATAATTTTAAAAAAGACTAATTCGTATTAAAAAAATATTTACAATACATAAGACCCCCACTATGTATTGGAGAGATCTATTAATCCTATATTTTTATAAGTTAGATGGCACACGATTGAATACACTATCATCAATACGGAAGGTAGTAAGATACCCTGATCCCTTACATTCGCCATTCAATAAGTCTTATATACAATCTCTTTGTATCCAATTAACACCATATTTATCATTGCCCATATCATACTTTACCTCACTCCACTACAATTCATTAGAAGATAACTCCCCAGGATATGGATTTTGCATTGTAAGAGATAATAATCTCTTCGACTTAAATGTCATCTATAAAGTGAGCAAGCCAAAGAAATATAATTTTTAATTTTTGCATAGATAAGAGGGAATTGATATACAATTGACATTCATAAACAAGAAACATTGATAAATAATTAACATTGACAAATAAGGGGAAATGAACTCAACACTTTTATAGGGTTATCTTAGAGAATGAAAGCAAATAAAAAACTGACCATGCACATCTTTACCATACATTGCATTAAAAAATTATATAAAGGATAAAAATGAAAACTTTTAAATGCAAACTAATAGTAAAATATCTCACTCTTTACATTAACAACAAGTAATTAAACATTAAAAACATCAGGGCAAACATCCAAAATTTGAAGAGGACCTCCTATTTTTTTAAGAAAATTCAAATTGTACCATTCCATGCGACCCACCATTTTTTGAGTATAATTAGCTATTATTAGAAACCCTTTGGTGAATATTTAGATTAGATCTTCTAGTGTGTTACGAAATTTTTTCTATAATTTTTGGATGAATATTTTTTTAATTAATTTTACAATTAAGTATATCCTAAAAACTAACAAGAAAATAGATAGCCATCTGTACGACCCACCCTAACTACCTAAAAAAAACTAATAACTGATTTTTTAAACAAATGTGTGTATGGGTGAGGCATGTAGTGGCCTAACAAAGGTGTTATTAGAAATAAATATAGTTTTAACCCTTAAGATATCCCAAAAATTGTAAAAATCATACATTTAAAAAGATGACAATGTGGTCATTATAAAGGTAATAATTTTTTGAATTTTGATGTTGAAATCCATAGTGTATTTGGTGATTGAAGTTGAAATTTGTTGGTTTTTCCTAAAACTCTTAGTCTTAGCTATAGATAAATAGTCCCAAGCCTTTGGCTCAAAAATCCAATCCATTTCTCAGCCTAAAAGCATGGTTTTAAATTCAAATTCATAAAACCTATATGCATTATCTAATGTGTACATCTTGTATAATGCACACACATTATATATTACACTATACAATGTGTATGCATTATATAATGCATACATGTCACATTGTTATAAGTCAAAAACAAACTTGATGAGCATTTGGGAGTTGCATGTGAAGCCAACTTTGTCCATAAGCCTATATTTACTACTCTAAATGTTAAGTACAAGTTTACATTTAAATTTATTTTAGTAAATATAAAAAATTAGGGTAACTAAGAATATGAAAGAGTTGGTATCATAGTTGCATGCCTTACAATGTGTAAAATAGTTTTTCAAAATCCAATCAGGTCACTACTTAGGCATTTTCAGGGTCTAAGTATTAAAACTAGGGATTTCACGACATAACATTTGTAATTGATATCCATTTTTGGTAAACATATAGTCATTTTAAAGGTTTTTATGCCTTTCAAATTGATTCTTGGTATTTATATGATTCTTAGGTTTATCAAAATTGAAGTATTCAAACCACTCACTTTCAAATTGATGCAAAGTGATGTGATTGGGGTAGCATAGGTCACATTAATGACCTACACATATCAAACAACAACTTTGTGTTAATTTCACTTGTTCATCATCCTTTTCTCATCTTTGATCACTTTATACTCATGCCTCATCACCCCTAATCATTCTCTCATCATTATTCATTATCCCTAGGCAATCCCTCATTGACCCTAACTATACCTAGTCATCTCTAATCACTCCCTCATAATCCCTGATTACTCCCTCATTGACCCTCACTATTCCTTATCATCCCTAATAACTCACTCCTTGTCCACCCTCATCTCTCATCACTACCTCATTAACCCTCACCATCCCTTCTCATATTTAATCACTCCCTCATCATCCCCAATCACTCCTTCATTAGCTCTCACCATCCCTCAATGTCCCTAATCACTCCCTCATTGGCCTTTACCATCCCTAATCACCACATCATCATCAATAATCTCTCCATCCTCATCCCTCATCTTCTCTAATCACTCCCTCATTGACCCTCACCATTGCTCATCAATTTTAATCACTCCATCATTGATCCTTACTATCCCTCATTATGAAGAGCTCTATTGCATACTCTTCTTATCTAAGATCTTTACCAATATCCACATAGGCATTTTTAGGGTCTAAGTACTAAGCTTAGGGATTTCAGGACATAAGTTTTGTAATTAATATCTAATTTTGGTAAAAATATAATCATTTCTTAGGTTTTTGTACCTTTTGGATTGATTCCTAGCATTCCTAGGAGTGTTAGGTTTACCAAAATTGATGTTTTTAAACCACTCACTTTAAAATTGATGAAAAGTGGTGTTATTGGGATAGCATAGGTCACATTGATGACCTACACACATAAAAAAACCACTTTACATGTTAATTTCACTTGATCATCGCCCCTCCCTCATCCTTGATCACTTTCTACACATCCCTCATTACCCTTAATCACTCTCTCATCAATCCTCATTATCCCTAATCACTCCCTTATTGACCCTCACTATCCCTAGTCATCTTTAATCACTCCCTTATCATCCATAATCACTCGTCCATTGACCTTCACTATCCTTCATCATCCCTAATCACTCCCTTCCCATCCTTCATCATCCCTAATCACTCTTTCATCATCCATCATCATACCTAATCACTTCCTCATCTCTAATCACTCCCTCCTCATCCCTAATCACTCCTTCATTGACCTTAGTTGTCTCTTAACATCTCTAATCATTTTGTCTTATCATTCATAATCATTCCTTCATTGATTATCACCATACCTAAACATACCTAATCACTCACTTCTCATTCCTCATAACACCTAATCAATATTTCTTCATTCCTCATCATCACTAATCACTCCCTCATTAACCCTCACCATCCCTCACCATCCTTCATCACTCCCTCATTGACCCTCACCATCCCTTACCATCCCTAATCACTCCCTCATAATATGAAATATGTACATAATCTAAAGATATCTTTGATTTTAATCATATATTATTTGATCCATTATAATAGAAATTAACTCTTTTATAAGACTTGTGTTATCAATACCCATTTGTGATAGTCAATTTTATTACTAAATGAATTGGATGATCTTCTAAATTTATAGTCAAATAACAAAAGTATTAACACAAAATAGAGTCTAAAATTTAGTTCATAAAATTATCTTTGTTATATAATTGAATAAATGAAAATTTATTTAGTTCCACCTTTGTTGGTTTAGTTTAAAAGATAAAAAATAAACATAAATCTCTTTTATAATTTTCTACTTCTAAGATGATTTAAATCAGATGAAAAGTTATTTAGTGTTTCCCATTCTCGTATAACTTGAATCTTGGTTAGGTTCACACATGAACTCCTTGTGTGTGTAATGTGTCCCAAATATTTTATCTCTTGCATGAAAAATGAAAATTTATTCATATTATCACAAAAATATATTTCTGCAAAATGTGAAACACTAGTTCAACATGGTGTAGATGTTCATCCCATGCTTTATAAAGATTAATATGTCATCAAGGTAGATTAAAAAAATGGCATACATAAAGGGTTTGAGGATTTCTTTCAACATCTTGAATTGAATGAATTTATTATATGATTTATCCTAAAAGGTATAATCAACTAGTCAATCAATCCTTCATTTGTTTTTAATATTATATTCTAAATATCTAAAGGTTTAACATGAATATGATGATAGGAATGGAATGGTAGGATGGGATATGATATAATAATTATTGGTAATGATAATTAGATAAGATGATAGGAGGTTTGCTCCCAAGTGGTAAGGCAAGTGGCTAGGATATGTGACAATGGTAAAAAGATTGGCAAATGGAAATGACCTAGTTTTGATATGATACATGTTTTTGACTAATAATGGTTGGTGGTTTTTATGTTTTTGGATTGGATATGGTTGATGATTATATTATTCTTGATGATGTGGAGATGCATGTCCTACTCAAAAAATGATATAAACAAATTAATAAATCATGTTAATTTCTATCCCACACCTCATCTAAATAACTACTCCATTAGGAACTCAATATAGTTTTAGATGTTAAGAATGTTGTTGTGATCTCTATTAGTCATTGATTCTATTTCCTTTGATCATCGATACAAGATATCTTTGTAGCCTCTATAAATAAAAGTGTGGCCATGGATAGTAGATAGGGATAAATTTTGGATGATAGGTTTGATTTGGTGATGTAATGGGGGATGATAATTGAATGTGTAGTGGTTGGGAATCAAATGAAGATCAATATTTTTAGTCACACATAATGTTACTGATTCTAGATTTGACATATATTTAGATGTGGTGGGGTTAAAGACTTATAAATATTATCTCGATAAGACCACCTAGATTTTTTGTTGTTTGGTTTTGAGAGTAGCTACCATTTTATTAGGCTGTAAATAGGAAGCTATTTTGATTTGATCTTTGATAATGTCTTCATTAAGTAGTGAAGAAATTTTTTTATTAGCTATTGACACGTTGACAAGGTTTATACCAATGAATTTTTCTTGATTGTCCTATAGTTCCTCCAAAATGGTTTCATTAAGAAATGTTGACTTTTTAGTTGGATTGTCTTCTAGCACCTTCAGAAAGGTTTTACTAAATGATGCTGAGTTTGAACTTTGATTGTCCCTTAGTGCCTCCAAAAAGGTTTCACAAGGAGATTTTTATTCTTTTTCATGAATTTGGTCTTGGCCTCCTTAATAATATTTAACTAATATGTCAACATGGATGTATCTCAATAATGTTTGATTTTTTCAATCCCAATCGAAACTTGTAGGAGGTAAAATGTCAATAAAATGTTTATATTAGTTAGTGGTAATGGAATGGGGGTTGGCAATAAAATCCTCATAGAACACAATAGGATAACTTGTGTCGATGCTTAAGTAATCATCTAAAAAAACTATAAAAGGATAAAAAATGTATTCAAATTGATTTTTGAGGCATGCATAACCAATATTATAATAACTATGAATATATTATCATTCTAAATCTGATCTTGACTCAATGGAATCTAAATCCAATATTGAGATTGATGTTGTTCTACTTCTAATTCTAAATTTGATGTTGGTTCAAGAATATAACCTGACTCTAATTCTAATTCTTCATCTATTACAGATGTTGCTATAAAGATGTCTTGTTAAATGCTTGGTTTTGCACAAGTAATAACCAATAATGGTAGAATGGGATCCACATAGTTTGATTTGTCAAAGTGAGACTTCTTAATGATATTAAAAAGTTCAAGAGATAACTCCTCAAAGAATGGTTTCTTAGAGGGAGGTTCTTAAAAAATAGGAATATGGTTGAGATAATTATTTTCCCAAAGGTTGTTATAATCATTAAGAAGTGACTCAATAAAGACTGGCTCATTAGAGTGAGAGCCCTCAATAATAGGGATAGGATGGAAAGGTGATTAATCAAATGTTGAATTATAATAAATGATTAGTTCAATAAAAACATCTTGGATTAGTTGGCTCTCTTCCCTTGGTTTTCAATGAGATGTAAAATATTGGTTTTGAACACAACTTTATCTTTGAATGAATATCTTGATCCAGGGATTGATTCGATTGGTACAAGACAAGGAATGGACTATGGTTGGATAATTACGGGGTATTTTGGAACTTGGTTTCTCATACAAGCCAAAAGTTGAAGTCTTAAAATGGTAAAAACTGGGTGGTGTGGAGGTTGATTGCTCTAACATGCCAACTGACTAGTCTTAGAATGATGAAGGGGTATTATGGAGTTTGATTTATTTCACAAGCCAAAGGACTAGGTCTTAGAATGATAATCTTGGGGTGTTTTGGATCTTGATTTCTTACACAAGCCAAAATATGAGGTCTTGGAAGGATAATTTTGGTATATTATGGAGCTTAGTATCTCTCACAAGCCAAAGGAATAGGTCTTGGAAGGACAATTTTGGGGCATTTTGGATCTTGGTAGTTTGCACAAGCTAAAGGACTAAGTCTTCAAAGGATAATTTTGGGGCATTATGGATACTGGTAGCTCACACAAGGCAAAGGGCCATGTCCTATAAGGACAAGTTTTTGGTATTATGGAGCTTGGTAGCTTAGACAAGCCAAAGGACTAGGTCCTAGAAGGACAAGTTTGGCGCATTTTGGAGGGTGATTGATCACCCAAGCCAAAGCATCCAAATCTTTTTCATAAACCATATCATCTTAGTTAGGGACTTGAATTGGATTGTAAGCTAGTTCTTCTCTTTGTTCCCTGTATTAATTATTATGAGGAGGGTATGGATCCATCTCCCAAACAACATTTTCTATAGTTGGGTCTTCAACAAAGTGATCTTCAAAAACCACTTCTTCCTCAAAGAGGTGATGATTATAGTCAATTTGTGAAACTATTATATCATAATTTGGATTATACGTGACTCCACCATAAGTGTAGCTAGATATATCTGCATCAATAAATAAATTTTTGAAAATAAAAAGGCTTAAAATTTTACAAACTCAAAAAAAAAAAAAAAAAAAAAAAAACACAATGTCCAAAGGACAAATGGTTCAAACTTGTTCTAACTTGATCAAAAGGGTGGAGTTATATCTCCAAACAATGATTTGATTATGGATCTGTATCTCCAAAATAGTTTGTGTTAAGAGTTAGCATAAAATAGTCTAACATCAAATTTCATACACACAATAGATCAAGAGCATGAATAAAAAATGGCATGTCAAAAGTCTAGGCCAAAGTGTTATAAATAAGGTCTAAATGAGGAAATGGAAAAGAGTCACTAGGTCTTTTATCCAAATGTGGAGTCAAAATCTAGGCTCAAATAGGATGTGCGAGGACTCTTGACCAAATAATGTCAAAATATAATCTTGAAAAGAATGATAATGATTTGATTTAATCTACAAGTCTGGAATAATTTTGGTATAGACCCGACACACAAAATCAAACATAAACATGATCAATTGGTTTAAGCCATAAGGTAAAAGGGACCTAGGGAAAAGTTTATATTCTCCCAAATAAAGGAAAAAACTATGATGAAGATAGGATTTGTGAACAAACAAACAATAGTTTTCAAATTTTGTTAATTAATTAACTAAAGTAACATAACCCAAAAGAGAAATATTTGTGCATCAACCCCTATGAAGTGATGCCTAAATGAAATGAAATTAATGATTGAATGTGAACTTGGTAAGGTTAATTTAAAACTCAATGTTTGAAGACTAGGATTTGATTAATCAAATAATCTAGACAAGATTGGATGGCATAATGACACATAATGAGGATCCATTTGGCAGACATGACATGGTTTAAAACAATGGTTTTGGCAGAATTAAATGAGTTTTGAAATAATTTGAGTAGCATAATGGTGTAAACATGCTCTAATGGTGTGATCAATGTTTTTTTTGAAATACTCCAAGGCATGAACTTGATAATTATTTTGATAGCATAATGGCACCCATTTCAATAAAGTGACACACACACAAACATGTTTAGTAAAAATTGCAAGGCACAAGTATCATGTAAAACAACTAACATAATGTCTCTTTGAAAAAGGAGTGACATATAAAAAATTGGTTTTGATATATAGACACATGATAAGTTTTAGTCTCAAAACACCAAGAAAGAAAATGATAAAATGCAAGTAAATCATCCAAATTCCTATCAAGGGTATGGTAATTTGGAGTTGAATAAAACTAATTAGTTTTTGATAATCTAGATTGATCCCATATCTATCCACTTTCAATCAAAAAATAAAAGAAGAAGCATGTCATTTGGGTCAATGCCATATGGCTTATTTTAAAAAGGTCTTATCCATTTAAAAACCACTAAGTTCATCACTCAATAAATATACTATGATGTTCGGCATGCTCAAACATCCTAGGCTTAATCTCTACTAATAGAGATGGTTTAATCACTCAAGCCACTATCCCAGTGAGGGTATCCAAATTTATACAACCCCTATGAAAAGGGGTTCAAGATGATGTCGAGAGATGAAAATTTAAGTCAAATCTTCCCTAAAAGATTTATGAGAGGTGATGAAATTCTCCTCACAAGCCAAGATGCATGAAAATAAATGACAAGTAAAAAGACTTTATGGTTGTTTTCAGATCACCCAATACTATGCGAGTTTTGGGAGAGTTTAAATGATGTTGTTTATATGCCTTTGGACTAAGGAAAAATTCAAAAAAAATGGTACTTTTGATCCCATAAGTTTCCTATAGAGGAGGGGGGAGAGTATAAATGGAAAAATTCCTTTTTGCTAAAATAACAATCAACAAGAAATGTTGCAAACAATTAAAATGAAATTCATTTGATGTACCAAATTAAAATGTTTGATTATATTTTTTACTATCCCCTTGGCTTAAGTATGAAAATGGAAAGGATTTACACACAACTAAATAATGTAAAATCAACTAATTTCATTTTAAGCCCAAAGATTGAAGTGTGCAAGATCTATCCTATGTTCATGATTAAACACCAATTTAGAAATGTTTCAAAGATTTAAACATGTGTTTTAAGTAATAAATTTGAAATTTTTCTAAGATTTAACATTCTAGATTCATTTTAGGCACCAAATAACAAATGTGGAAACACTTATCATGCTCATTTTATACCAAATTTAAAGTGTACATGATCTTAACCAGGTTTTTTTTAAAACCCCAAATTTGAAGTATTTGACTAATAAAAAAACATGCAAAATGGTTTTCAATTAGCCTTTAATCCTAAAAAAAACAAAATTATAATGGCCTGCTTAGAAGCTCTTTTGTGATTTAGCAAATGAACTTTGGAAAAGAGCTCTCAGGATTTTAATTAAAATTGCCATAGTGACTGTTGATGGTTAGGATAACCATCAGTGATTCATGGATACCATCATTGATTGGTTCATGGAGAACTACCAATGATTGATAGAATCATCACCGGTCAATAAAGTTCATTGATGAAGACCTATTGACCCAAAGGCAAAACCTCAAAAGTCAAAATTTTCAAGTTATCCTTGGTTATATGAAATATAATAAAAGTCAACAAGGTAAATTCAAGTCTAATGATTTAGATGCATTTGAAACCTATAAATATTGATAAGGAATGAAAAAAATAATCAAAACAAAATATTTAAACACATTAATCCCCTAAAACCAAATTTTTATTAATGACATAAGATCATGGGAAGTTAGGCAGAATCATTAGTGGTTAGGGTCTAACCATTGATGATTTTACCTGATCATCGATGGTCACTGTGTAAAGCTGAGAATTTAACAAAAACTAAATACAGCCAAATCAAGGTTAGAAAATCAATTTTAGAGAGCTTCAAACATACAAATAAATATTTAAAATATGCATAATGATCTCCTTACTATGTGGGATGTATTGGGTCCCACCTACCATGCCATTTGTGATCAAGGAGTCGAAGAAGGATGGTTAGGTATTATAATTAGCTTCATAATGAAATCAATGGAAATGAACTCAAAATGAAAAGTAGCAAACTAAAAAGAATAACACTATCTTTTCCTAGATCAAAGGGAGGAGCATGGTAAAGAAAAAAAATGAATTAATCTCAACTAAAATGCAAGAAACAAACATTCCTTACCTTTCTTGATGCTCAAAGAGTCTTCTTCGATTGGCTTGCTCGGATTGTGCTCAAAAAGTCTTTATCAATGGAGTGTGACTACCTTCATCTCCTCTTGGCATCATGGTTTGGCTTGGCTTGACTTATAGTTTGATGGATTCTCTCAATTTTGGCATTATAACACTAGGATTTTAGTTTTTTGAATCCATTCCTACATTATAACTCTATTTTGATTGAGCTCTCCAAATGAAGGGCATTAGGCTTGTATTTATAGGATTTAAAATCAGCTTGGAATGGGGTAAATATAACCTTAGTTGAGTTTGAAAGGTTTCTAAATGGTCATTATTAGGTTTGGATAGGTGTGCATTTAGATATTTTCATTTGGGACAACTCACAAAGGCTAATGATCACTTTCTAGGATATTTAAGATGCTCTTGATATTTGAATTTTCCCTTTTTTGGTAATTAATTTATTAGCTCATTTAATCAAGGATGAATTCACTTAGGCTTTGATTAGGTTTTGAGGTTAATTAATCCCTTTTATGAATTTTTGACATTTTTTTGATTTTTGATTTAATTCAATGTGCATTTGCCTTGTTTAATTGATTTACGGGCCAGGTTGATTTATTTGTATGGTTATGAAGCCAAAATTTGAGACCTTTAGAAATTATTTTTTTAGGTATTCAATGATTGGAAATAATTGGTCTAAATTTAGGTATAGAGCCATTGGTGGCTAGTTTTAGATGTCTACAACTCTACTATCAACTATGTAGTTATGAAGTAGTTTATCACCCATACTGAGAGTGAGGTAGAGAGGTAGAGGGTTATTTGATTTGGTAGAGGGTTTCAAAATATTATTAAGATAATTGTTAAAATCAACATTGATATGACCATGACTTGGTAATGGATGACTAACATGGATAGTGGATAATTTTTTTTGCAAAATCTCTTTTTGGCCAGGCATATGAAGGACATCCCAAAGAGAAATGGATGTCTTAGAATTCTTCAATGAGTCCAAAATGTTTAGAGAAGAAATAACTAATTTTTATTGAAACATTGGATATAAGGAAGTGATTTAAACTTGAGGGATTTAATTACCTTGAGTAGACTTACCAACATTCTGACTTGAAGGAGATGTAGGATTTGTAGGGACTACCATGTTTATAGTCATGCTTTGTCCCCTTGTAAGAGGATTAGATGAACTTGTAGTCAAACCATTAGCATCTCATAAAGCCTTATTTTTATCTCTAATATTATTTGAAATTTAATTCACTTCACTAATCACAAAAGTCTCTTCAATCAGGAAATTGGTGAAGCTTTCTCCTTGAGGCTGCCAACTTTGATTTATTTTCATGAGGACTTCATCTTTAACTGATAGCTGTGGAAAGACTCCTAATTAAAAAAATAGAGATTTCTATCCTCCTTCATTAATATCCATTACTTGGTCTTATTTCCATTCCTCTCCTTGGATTATATTGCTATGTACCACTACTATTTCTCTTATGTTGGATGTTAAAGTAGGATTGTATGCATTGGCAGGCCTATTGAAGTTAGGATACCCTTCACCTTCTTTCCTTATGAAAAACTTGAAAAATATGGATCTCTAAGATTCCCTCTATTTGAGATAAAATAGAGGGAAATTTTTGTATTGTCCCAACCAAGATGATTATATGGGTGGATCAAATAGGTCTTGGTGACTGTTGACCAATTTTTGGTCATACAAACCAAAATTTAGCACCCCCTCCTTTTAAATTGCAAAGGTAATCAAATCCATGTTTTGGATAGATCATCCCTCTACTACCTTATGTAAAAAAATGTTCTCTACCAAATGTTTCTAATGAAAAATCTAAGTGTTTTGTCATTTTTCTTAGTCTAGTGCAAATCAGGTTTGTGCAGGTGCATTACTTGTCTACTTTTATAAGTAGAAGTGATTGAAGGACCCAAAATGGTCTAAATTAGTTTATAAAATGTAATGGATTTCCTTCAAAGGTAATTTTTATGGCTTCAAGGATGTTTACAAAAAGTCTGAAGGGTAAGTACCCTTGTTGAGGGCATCGTGGGAAAGGTGAAGTCTATTTTAGAAAGCCCAAAGGGCACTTTTGGATGAAAGAAACCTTTGTTGAGGGAAACCATTTGAAGGAAGGAGAAATATTACAAAGTCTTGATGGGAACGTGATCTTTTAGAAAATAAGCAAATCAAAAGAAATATTTTCGTTAGATAAAATGTCTAAAGGAATTTCTTTAAACATTTTGTTTGAAGGAAAATGTGGCAAAAGGCCTAACAAGTCAAAGAAAAGGCCAAGGCAAAGGAGAGGTTGAAGGAAGATGACAAAAAATAGGCAAAGACAAAGTGAAAAAGACAAAACAAGTAATAGTTTTAGCTGTTGACAAAGATAAAGGATAAAATCAATGACCACTCAGACCAAGACAAGTGGCATGGATGACTCAACAAGGAGAATAAATACATTTGGTGATATATATCTATCAAAAACCAATAAAATAGATTAGTTTTCAAATTGTAGAGGAGAATAGCTCATGTTTTCACACTTCACCATTAATACATAGCTAGTTAAACCTAGCATTGAAGAGATCATGGTCTAATAAACACAACTTAGGGATAGCTTTGTCAGTTTTAAGGCGTATCCCATGCTTTTGTAGGCCCAAGATAACAAGGGAAATGACTTGGACATATACATCATGGCTCTCCCATACATAATTATAAGAATATGAAAACATCATGGGCTTTTGGTCTTTGTAGAAGTGTTTAAATCAACATGGGTTTCTATCCCTTGATTTGTCAACTATCTATTTCCAAGTTCTCTATATATTTGTAAATTCTCATTTGAGAATGGATCTCTCAGCATTGTATGGCAAAGCCCTGAAGGAATATACCTTGAATCAAAATAAGCATTTGTACTTCCATTTGAGCTTGTACTTTTGCATATGTCTATGGTTTTATCTTATGTTAAGTCATTTACTTTTCATGCTTTAATAAGTTTATGCCAACATATCTAGTGTATTGTGAGTTCTTCTCTTGCAAGTCAACAAGAAGTGTCTAGCTCAAAGTATAGGCACATGTGAATAGGCTATCCATAGTGTGTCTTAGAACACCTCTAGTATTTATTCTTCCTTGTATCTCCATAGGCTCCCCTATTGAAACACTGATGTAGGAAAGGTTCTCATTTTAATTAAGTGTATGCTTGCTTCTCTTTGGTGTAAAGTGTATGTCAAAGTTGAGTAGACCAACCATTTTGGTGCACCACCACATTTGTTTAGGTTTTGTTTTTAGTATTTATCTCCCTTCTCATCCCCACCCATTATTAACTGTAGAAATATAGGGCCTCAAGGTGAATCAAAGGGAACTATACCCTAATCTAGAGATTCATCCCTCATGTTTGTAATCCACATTACGAGGAATATCTCCATTATTCCACGTGAAGGAAGAAAGTTGAGTCTCCCTTTAAAGGGTGTAATCCAATATGTCACCATTGAATATATTCAATGATTTATAGATAGATATAACATTAATAGGTCATTCAATTCTTTAAACACCCAAAGACATGCTTCTCAGGATCACTGATTGTGTATCAGACTAGTGTACTGACTGTACCTTATGTGTTGAAATCTTTTGACATGATTACCTATTTACATGTGATGAGAGTATCATGATATGTAATTTATCACTTGTGAAGGTGTGATCAAAACATATTCACCATCCAAATCATTGATACATTCCTTAATGTGTACCTCCCACCTTGACAGGTCTAGCTGGTAGGTTATGAAACTATGATGTTTTCTTAAAAAATGGCACACCTATAGGTATATACTATTGTATTAGGTCCCATGTATTGCCTTAAGACCTTCTTAGATTCCTTGGAGTTCATATCATAGTTGAAATTGTATATACTATGCCTTGAGTGAGACCAACACACCCACTATTCATTCCAACCTATATTGTCACCCTACAATCAACTTGCAGGTGTATATTTTGAGGAAAAAAGAGGTCCTATAGGTTGTGATATGGGTTGAGATCCCATATTTTAACTTATCTCAATTTTTTTTAGATAACTAGTGTCATTCCATTTCCAAATGAGTATTTATATGCCAGATTATGCCTTCATCAGGTCTTATATCACCACAAGGCCATTTGGGGTTCAAAATCTATTAGATAATACTAAGGGACTACAGTGAAATATTGCATGAGTTGGGAAATATCCATCATCATACTACTTTGGATAAATATACCACTTGTCATGTCAAAACATAGCCCCTATGATAATACTTTAGGATGGAAACATTTAGAATTTCCAGTACCTCATATGTTTCACTGTGGGAGGATTGAAACAAGGGTGAAAACCCTATTTTAGAAACTTTAAGGTAATTGGTGCCTAAAGTTAGTCAATGTAGGAGCATGGAATTAAGATTGTTTGTCACTCAATATATTAAATAATGATTTATATGTCACCCTCAAAACCTCAAGACCTTAAGGAAGTTCCAAACACATTTCAACATATACCTTCCAATTGATTTGTACATTGTATGAGTCAACTATAGGTGTACATTACAGGATATAGGGTAGTGAAAGTGAGAACTTCACAATATTCATAATGGATGAACCTATAATAAATATTAGGCCTCCATAAAATACTCAAATGTATCCTTAAAATATTTAATGACTTAAAACTAATTTCAACCTCTTTATTATAACATGATTAGTCTCCTGTGGGGTAGCTGTAGGTATCTATCAATGATATAAGACTGTGTATTGAATTTGCATTGGTTGTCACAATATTTTATATTTCTTTTGAATGGCTTGGATTGATTTCTCATGTTTTAAGAGTATACCCAACTATTTTAAATGTTTATTACATTTCCATGACTATGTTATAGACTTTCATTCACCTTATCCACTTGACTTTAGGTGAACACATGTACAAAATTTATTGTGTTGGCCTTTCTTGACTTCTCACTTCCCATGGAGATGTATTAGAGACTAAAAATTATTATAGAGGTTGATTATGATGTTTTTATTAGTGTCATACCACATCAACCTTGATTGAATCCACTAAAGGGAAAGAAAACCTCTGTAGCTGATGAACATGCCTACAACATAAAAATGAAGCTCCTACCATGACAAACTGAGATGTTTTACTCCTCAATCCACCTCCACACATGAAATAAAAGATGGAAAAAATTATATAAATATGTCCACATATTATATAAGTAATTTCATCAATTGGATTGTATGGATTAATGTAAACAAAAGCAAAACTTGTGGGGCATGGGATTAATATGTATAAAGGAGTAGTCAAATTCTTTACATTGATTCATAAAGTATAGAAAACTAATATTTTAAATATTAATATGAATATTTAGTAGACTAAGGGTAATAACATCCCAAAATATCTTTTGTCTTGAATCAAATTTTGTATTCCATACTCAACCAAAACTGGTTGGCCACTTTTACATGCCTAGTGGAGTGATGAAGAGATGAAGCAATTTTAAGTCACTTTCGGGTCTTTCAAAGCTGACCAAGTGTCAAAGTGAGCTCATGGGAGATGAAGGGTCACTAAAAAGCCTTCCACATGTGCCACAACCTTTACAAAAGCTGTACAACTTCTCAAACATCCTATGTCTTAACTGTTTTCTTGATTTCAACATAGGACATACAATATTTTTATTTAGGACTGACATGAATGACAAGAATCTGACATAGGAAATGTTGATAAACACTTGGACACCTTTCTCTACTTATGGAAACTATAAAAACTTCATAAAAGAATTAAATATTACCCCTTTTGATATAAATTGGTACAAAGACTAAAAGTTGACCATGATAAATTTAATGACATACCAAATGATCCCAATTAGGACCATGACATACCTCATAAGACTTATAATACCCTATATCAAGTTTTGTACTATAGGGGTTTAACCTATTTTAACTTGTGGTGAAAATAGTCAGTAGTTATAACCACCCTCAGCATGAGTTAAGTCATAAAAGATATATGTAGGTTAAAATACAAAATGGGGAAAGATCCTAGAATCATTCCAAAATAAGCTTACAATCAAGTTCAAGCGGTCAAAAATATAATCAATGGGTTTCCATGATCCTTCTATTATTAATTTGATGGAGTTATCAACAAAAATAAACACAATAAGTGTTTTGAAAGCTCACAATAAACACTAATACTGAGTACTAAGTGAAGAGAAACATAACATTGAGAGAAACAAAATACTAATTTGCCCACCACCTATGTCACTCTTTCCATCAAAAACATGTAGTTAAACATTAGAAAAATCCATTCATATCACAATTTAAGGGAATATTTATAACCACCCTCAACATGAGTCGTGTCATAATTTAAGATAGATGTAGGTATAAAGACAAAACAAGGTTAGATTCTAAAATCATTCCCAAATAAGCATACCATCAGGTTCAAGCAATCAAAAATATAGCCAATAATTTCCATGACCTTATATTATTAACTTGATAAAGTTATTAATAAAAATGAACGCAATAAGTGCTTTGAAAGTTCACAAGAAAAATTAATACTGAGTACTAAGTAAAGAGAAACATAATATTGAGATAAACATAGTATTAATTTATCCACTATCTATGCCACTCTTTCCATTAATAATAAGAAATTAAACATTAGAAACATCCATTCATATCACCATTTAAGGGAATAGTTATAAGCACCCTCAACATGAGCTTATTCATAAAATATAGATACAAGTTTAAATATAGAATAGGGTAAAATCCTAAAATCATTTGCAAATAAGCATATCATTAGGTTCAAGTAGTAAACAATATAGTCAATGATGTCCATGATCCTTTTATTATTATCTAAATTGAGTTATCAACAAACATGAACACAATAAGTATTTTACAAATGTGTACAAAATGGTTATACATGCCCATTATTGACATTAGCACAATTATCACTAAATAATTAAGGAGAAATTTCACATGATAATCATTTCATATTAACTTAACTATGTCAACAATATAGAACTAACATGTAAAGTATTTACACACCAAATGCAAGGGAATCATGCATAAAAATAAAAGCTTATTTTAATGCCTTGCATGCATTATCATAATGAGTATAGTGAACATGCAATATAAATTCTAATTTCCAGTTACCCTACAAAAATCCATGTCATTTACTACTTGAAATAAAACTCACACTCCTATACTATACCTTCTAGAATATGTCATTAATACATAGGGCATTTTAATAATATAGTCAGGTATAAAATCAATAGGGAACTAGTAAATATTATGTTAACTATATTGTTGACTAGTTAAAGGAATTAATGATTAATTAGGGCATGGTTTATTTTAGGTTTACTTTATTGTAAACTCATTGAGGTAATTAATGATTAGTTAGGGAAAAATAATTCATTAAACACATAATTTATTGAATAGTTTGTGTAATTAGGATATGCTACATAGAAACATAATTTATTCAATGTTAATTACTAATTCAAAGATAACTCACAGTCTTATATTTTACCTCCTATAATAGGGAACTGACTATATTGTTCACTACTTGAACCCATGATGTTATGATTATTTGAGAATGATTTTAGGATCTTAACCTATTTCAAGCTGAAACATGCATCTATCATCTATTACTAAGATCATATTGATGGTGGTTATAACTATACTTGATTGTATGTACATAACAACGATTGAATTTCCATACATTTGAATTACTTTATGATATAAAGATATAATACAAAGGTATAGAATTCAAATTCCTTTAGATGTATCATATACAACAATGATTATGCATTGATTTCATATGCATTCACTGAATTATATGTATCATATCCTAATTAGATAAAACATTTAATAAATTATGTGTTACATGAATGATTTTGCCATAACTAATCATTAATTCCTTCAAGTGTCAACAATATAATCAACATAAAACAAACCCAAATGTGTTACACAATCTAAATCGATATTTTATTATAAGATGCTAAACCAATATCTTGCTCAAGGGTTGGGGATTCAACAATGTAGATAATGAATTCATTGTAGCTAACCAACCTGTATAGTAAAACTATTCCTTGAGGATGCTCCCATGGTTTGTGATTCTAGAATAAAGTAATGGTGAATGAGCTCCTGCATAGGTATAAAAGGTAATGGAAAACAAGAACTAGTATACTCTTTAAAGATGGGAAAGGTGCACAAGTAACAAGTTAGTGTTCAATGGATATTTAGTATTTTATTTTTCAACTAGTATTTGGATTAACCCCTTGCATGTGTCTTAATAACCATGATTTTCCTTAACCATTATCCTTTGCCTTAACCACTATTATTTATGTCTTAATCATTTTTATTTTCCTTACTGTGTTGTTAATGGATGTTACCCCAAACATTAGCACTGGACATTGACTAATTTGGTGGGCTTTGTGGACATGTCAACTAGAAATGCAAATGTTCTTGCTAGTTAAGGCATTCCATTTGACCATGGTCTATCTATGTTTAGTGTGCATATTTACTAGTATTCCTTTGGAAAAAAAAAGTGATGAGGCATAAGAATATTCATGTCATAATCAATATAATGCAAAGGGAATTCAAATATCAAGTTAGCCACCAATGGGAATGAGTAATAAATTCTAAAAAATATTTGTATTGTGTGATATTATAGTTTTGTTGGTTTAAAATAACCCCTTTTAATGGTTTAATTTGTAATAGGTTGTGTTGATTTTGTCAAATTAATTACACTTGAATAATTTTTGTGTTTTACTTTATATATGTTAAAATAAATGTAGTATGTGGATAAAAAAGAGCCATATAATCGCCATTACTACCATTTTATAATTTTTATAATTAAAATTTAGTAAGTGATTAAATATTTCAAACAAAATAACTCAGTGATGATAGCGTATTAGTGAATGAATTGAATGTTAGAAGTGGGAGGCCTCAGGGTCCATTCCCTAGGATGACCACATTCTAATTCATTTTCATACTAGGTTATGATGAGTTATTTCATGAAAAGTATCCAATGAAATGGATTATCATCTCGATGTTCAATGTGATGGGGATTGACATGTAGCTTAAAACTTGTGTTCTGTGTGATAAAGCAAGTCCATATAATATGGATAGGAATATTTTTCACCATTGGTTTGGGTATTTCGATTATAAAAATGTCTATACCCAAAAATATTCTAAAAATATGAAAAAGTGGCTCTACAGTTGCTGTCAAAACTCAACATCCCAAAACATTTGGGCTCTTTACACATTCCCTCCATCACACAATCTTCCCCACTGATTGGATTTGATGCATCTCTTTCTAAAATTGAGGTTGGCTAACTGGCCCTTACACATCTCTCATCATTTCCCCTATTCATGTCACTATGATGACTAGTGTTCTGACTCTATTCTCTTTGGTGGAATGCATGGGGTAACCCAGGATTTTTATAGGGTTCCAATAGAAGCTAGTCAAGGTTCATTATTAACTCATCAAATCAAAGGATGCCCTAAGGTATCAATCCTCTCCTACTTTAGGTGGATGCATCTCTTTGGGATTGGTTTTGGAGTAAGTCAAGAGGGCCAAAATTTAATATTTCATCTTTGTAGCTTCACATGAGGAGTAGGTAAACATTCCCATTATTAAGACCTTAGTTACGACCAAAACCATCCTGGTAGTTTCCTTTGAAGATAGAGCATTAGAAGAAGTTATTTTGAATGCGAAGTGGTTTTCCATGAATGGTTTAGTCTATAGGTTTGATGATTTTTGGCTGAGCCTTCTTACCCTATGTTAGTGGATTTTGAATTCATGGTAACCCCTCCTAGAGAAGAATTTGGAGATATGCCATGATGCCATAGGTTTTTTATTGTAATTTTCAATTACTTGGCTAATCGAAACATAGTGTCTCTAGCTAAATCATGGTCTTGGGATCAACATTTTCTTTTTCTAAAACCATTGTGCTTGTCCATCAACCCCCTGCTTGAAAATTTTGATATCAGCTTTGTTTGGGTTCAGTTGTCCTACATCCCTCTATAATTTTGGAGTAATTATAGTATTTCAACTATTAGAGGCTCTCTTGGTAAACTAGTGATGATCAATTCCTCTACCTATATCTTTTCTTGTACCACATATGCATAAATTATGGCTAGTTTGGACTTACTTCAAGATATCCCCACTTCTATTGAATTAAAAGTGAGTGATTCACGATGGATGCAAATGTTGGATTATGAGGGCTTACATTTTAGATGCTACAAGTGCTTTGCATATGGTAATATGACCTCTTATTATTATTTCATTAAGTGTAAATTATACTTTTCTTAGAGAAAGGATACAACTACTAAACACCTCTCTATTTCTCCTGCAATCCATATCCCTATTCTTTCAAGTTTAGATTTTATTGGCCCATAAAGAGTAGATCATTAGGCTCCTAAAACAAGTATGGTAAGTGCATCTTTGATTGTTTTAGAATAGACTAATGTGGTTAATAAGGCTGAAGCATCATTTGTCTCAAAAAAGCAAACAAAGTTGAGGATGGGGAAGGTCATTAAGAGAAGATTCCTACTCGTATTATGGATTATGGTATATTAGTTGTTGTGGAGGAATGGATGGTAGTTTAGAAGAAAAAAAAGGAAGATTGGACATTGAATCACCTCCTAGGACTCTTCACTCTCACACAAAAAGAGGTATTGGGAGACCTTGATGGGCTTTCTTGGGTCACATTAGACGTGTTATTATCTCTTTGGTAGGTTGGATGCTAGTTTTAACTAGTTCTTGTTTCTTTGCTCCTTTAGAGATTTTTATTCAAGACAAACTACTGAGTTTTTTTTTTGTGGTTGAGGGACCCCTTGACTCAATTATCTCTAAAAAAATTCAAAATTTGTTTTTTATAAAAATTAATAATTATTAATTTAACTAATAGATGAATATCAAAACTAATTTTACACACAAAATGTAATTCAAAAAAGTATATAACATATTAAAAAAATAATTTATGAAAATTTTTTAGCTTGTCCCCTGCTAGCCAACTCTTGTCCATATTTACTTATTGGAGATCCCTTTTTGTTATTGTATTTTATAAAAAAGTTGAATTTATGTTTGCTTCACTTATTTTGAATATTCAAACATAGATTTTGGCTCCTGTAGATACTTTTATAATTATAAAATAATTTAATAAAACTTCAGCTATCTAGACTCCCTTTTAAAATAACATAAGACATTTAAATTCTAAATACTCACATATCTTTTCTTTTTATCTATTTTTCATCTTTAAATATATGGACTCCTTTAACCCAATATTTTATTTAAATTAGTGGGGAGATCCAACTAATAAAATAGCATCATTGATATTTAACATATTTTAAAATAAACTTAGTATCCTTAAAGAATATTTAAATAGTATTTGGTGCAAAAATTTTGTAACAATTTTTTCACATATTTATATATTTCAATTGCCATGTTTTTAATTTCATGTATTATTCTAGAATATAAAGGAATTAAAAACTAATATAATATTAAAGAATTTATGATTTCACAATCAAACATGAAATTGTAAAAATGAATAAAAGTAAAAATTAAAAGGGATTAAAAATATTGAGGACTATTTTGACATGTGTTAGTGCTATTGGGCATTTCTGGTAGAGAGCCCAAGAAACACATGAGAAATGAAAAAATGGGCAAAAAATTAAAATTTGATAATTATATTAATAATTTCTAATTTAAAACAATAATGAAGAAATATAGAAACACAGTAAAAATACATGAAATATTTTGAGGCCATTTGTAAGTATCTACACTTTCACCCCATTCAAAATATTTATAATCAATTGTAATATAAAAATTATTTTATTTATATTTGATTTTAAAAGTTACTCTCTCCTTATAGGGCATATAAGAATCATTTGAGCAAATAATTTTCTATTCTAACCAATAACAATCTTTGACAAGATATTATACTTTGCCAATTCTAAAGTTTGGCATCCAAATATTAAAGAATACTCTTATCCATATTCCCACTGAATATTCTATTTATTTCAATATAATAATTAAAAATACATTTCAAAAGTGACAAATATGACAATATTTATTTGCTCATTAAAATATCAATTATATGTGAAAAAAATATTTATTTGACATATATCATTATAATTATTTTATTATTTTTCATTTTTAATATATATTAAAATTACTACACAAAACACTTGTCTAACTCAAAATAATTATATTTATTATAATAATTATAATTGAGAATGTTTTTTGAAGAGAAAAAATATTGAATATATATAATTTTAAAGGGTTTTTTTTTTTTTTTTAAAATTTTAATAAAAAAATGACATTTATTATATAACTTATATTATTTTGATAATTATATTATAACAATTATAAAACTTCTTAACTTATGATTCCTTATTATTAAACATTTATAAAATTTACTTATAACTAATGCAAAGCTATTTTATAATAATCATATATAGAGACCTACATACCTATCATTCAATGAGTGTCTAATACCTTTGAATGTAGCTTTTTTTATGTTCCAATAATTTTTATAATCGGTTTCAATTAATATTATTATTTCGATATTTAGTCCAATACATGTATAATTTCATCTACTCTATTTTAATTTAATGTTGTCTCATTTTTTAGTTTTAAACTAGATATAAGTTACATTTAAATTTAAATTTGAATAATTTGACAAACCATAAAAAATTAAAAATATCTTAATCCTTGCTTTGTATATCTTTCTTTGTGGCCAATAGTGTTTTTCACCCTAACTAATCATACTAAATATTTAAGTATCATTCATTGTTGTATTAAACTTATATCATAAATTTATATACAAATTCAGCTACAAATAATTTACAATACAAAAACAAAGACTAATCACTACATAACGCTTGTTAAAAGTAGTATTGAAACATCAACTATTTATAACTTTAAATTGATAAACTTGTATTTAAAATATATACACAACAACACCATAATAATAGAAAACTATTTAATAAGGCTAATAGTTATAATAGATTTTACGTGAATATTAAAATCAAAAAGAGGATGTATGATTTTTTTGAAATTAATTAAAACTTATCTTAATTTAAAATAAGAGTCGAGTCCTTTTTCATAGAAGATAATTATCATAGAAAAATTAGACCTCTTCAAAATAGTTTTTTATAATTTTATATTCTATAAATTATAGTGTAAATTTTAATTAAATAATATAATATTAATTAATACATTATATACATTAGTAGATAATAATTGATTCGATTTCATATATATATAATTTTTGTTGACTATTATTTTACGTAGTAAATTACAGGCTAAGAACCAAGGTTTTAGGGCTATTTCATTCTACCAAATTCATTTGAAACATGATATTTTGATGGCGTAACATATAGCTAATATACCCCACTCCCATCGAGTTAATCATTTGATGCAGTTTGGAAGCTCATTGAGTGGTACAAGGTCCTATTAGGAAAAAAGTCATGGTGAATTAATGGACATGTTACATCAAATTAAATCACCTACCATTTTATTCACATTGAATGTAATTGACATGTATTGACCTGATCTACATATGCACTAATGCTAGGAACATTGCCAATATATCCACAAGTAAGCAAATATTGGGAAAGAAAAAATGTTATTGATTATCATCATATAGTGGCATACAATATGCACTTATGACATTCAATTTTTTTTAAGGAGATATTATAAAAAGGAATGAAAGTAAAGTATTATTGGTCTGGATATGAATGGAAATATAGAGGTTCACTACATGTTCATGGATTCATATGGTTAGACAAATCAAAAAATATGGATAACCATGAATTTTAGGCATTATAAATGTTTTTGCAACATCGATATCTTTGAAATACAAGACAAATGACATAGGTGGATATGGAATGTGACTATAAAGAGCTACTCAATTGTGGAGAATGACATACAATGTGAAGAGAGGGTGCCTACCCACATAAGAAAAGAGGAAAAATGGTTTGTAGGTAAGATCTTCAATCATTTAAATAGTTGTATAAAAATTATACATAATCTTTGTGTAAGAATTAACAATCAAGTTTATTATTTCTTATAGGTAGGCATATCATGGCCATTGAATCTTGATGGATCAATAGTACATCAATACTCAAAGATAAGAGATAAATTTTTTTATACTACAATAAATGATGATAGAGTAAATACATATAATTTCTACATATTATAGTGGTGGAGAGAAAGCGTCGATTGGTAACCTATTCTTTCTAAACATGTTATGGTTAAATATATTTTGAAGTACGTAGTAAAGTTAGAGAAGAGTTATAAAACTTATCATCAAATTCTAATGTGTTTTGAAAGATTTGAAAACCCTAATGAATGAGTAAGAATAGCATATAGGAGACTTATAATTGAAACAATTATCAAAAGAAACATTGGGGAAAAAGAAACTTACCACATACATTTGTTGGAGCTTCCGTTAGTAGAGAGTAGTAGAGTATTTATCAACTTGCATTTTCCATTTCAGGTGTTCAAACCCATAAATAAAAAATATGAAGATGATAAGGAAGAACATACAAAGTCTTTTATTGATGGATACAAGAACATGCCTTTTTCCATGGAAAACACTTCACTTATTAAGGCAACTAGATCTTGGACATATAATCCAAGGTGAAAAAAATAGTGAAATGGAGGTGAGGAGTATTGTAGCTATTGTGAGATTATTCCCAAGGTTTCTACTTTACAAGCCATTTTTTAATGGACAAAGAAATATTAGAATTGATGATGAATTAATAAAATCAAATTGGGACTCATTCAATTATAATTATTGGCATGTGAAGAGAAGAACAATGTCAAAAGATGTTAAAAGTCATGGTGATTCTGAAAATGAGGATAATCAACATATTAAATAAAACATAGTGGAACATGAGTGGAAAATCATATCTAGGTTGCAATGTATCCAAGTTATGGAAGTTATGGAGATAGATATGTTAGGAAGAAGATATATTGACTGATAAACATTATGGAATAATGAATATTGAAGTGAAGAATACACAAATAAAGCGATAAAAATCATAAGCACCATTTAAAATAATGGGTTTATTATAAATGATGATATATAATTAAATATGAATTATGAAACATTGGGTGATAAAAAAAAATAAACACTTAATATAATTATGACACATTATCATTCAGGTCAAAATAATTTACCATTATGCACGATAGTCTAAGGAATAACATGGATTAAAAAAATCACATTTAATTGGTTCCATTCATAAAGCTCTTCAAGATGAAGCATTCTCAGACCATTATCCACTTTTATTAATTTCACCAAATGGAGTTACAAAATTCAATATTGGTGCCTCAACTATCCATGCACAACATCGAATCCCAATCATGGATGTTATTGGATTAGAAGGAATAAGACTTAAAACATTTTAAGAGCATATTTGCCACATAAAATACATATTGATTGATATAATAATCTTCATTAGGTAAATTTTGATACAAAACATAGACTCTAGACTTTGTCAAACATTTATTAAAATGCAAACATGAGTTTTTTTGATATATCTATTATTTTGGTTCAAGATTTGGGTCAAATTCCTCTTATTAGTTATAGACCACCATATGAAAGCAACAAACATGCAAAACTATTATGGAAAGAATTCAAAAAGATTATTACTTTGGATAAGATCTTTAGACAAGAAAGAGAAAATAACGACCAACAAATGTTTCATCAACTTCTCACAAATTTGAGAGATGCAAAATCAACAATTGATGATTAGAAGCTATTGATGACAAAAACAAATGTTGGAATAGATAGAGACACCAATTAAGAGTTTAAAAATTATATTAATTTATTTTTCACAAATAATAATGTGCATAACCACAATAAAATAAAACTATATTCATTGAGAATAATTGTTGTATGTAAGATTGTAGCCAAAGTAGGAAATGCTAATGCACTAATAGGAGGTCCAAATTATGAAATTTTTGTGGAGTTATTAATTTCTATGGATGCAAGGGTCATGCTAACTTCAAATGTTTGAATAAAATTAAGTCTTGTAAAAGGAATTCTATGGTATATTAGAATTATAATATACAAACACGAGAGTGCCCCACCAGAACCACCATCATATGTTATGGTTGAGTTTGACAGTTACTTATGAATACTATTTGAAGATCAATTCTAATTACACCAATACAAAGGAGAGACATAAACCAACTATCCTTATGGTTGCTTTGGGTATTAACAATACACAAATCATAATGTTTGACTCTTTCAAAAGCCACAATTGATATATGTCAAAAATAAAAAAAAACATGATTAACATTTGTGGCTATATCCTATGTAAAGTCCTTGGAAGGATTAATAATTTTACCACTTTTTACATATAAGATATATAAAGCTTTTAGTCCTTGGAAGGACTAAGAATATGACCTCTATGAAACGCTGAAAAATGGAAACTAACTTTCCAAATGGAAATTTGAAGAAAAGAGATTAAAACTCTTATAAGATAAATAATTTTATGTACTTATCAAAAATTTCATGTACTTATTTATTATTTGACATTTTATGTGATGTGTATGACACATTTTGATGAATATCAAATAACTATTTAGTTTAAATATTTTATCTTATGTGTATTACAATTTTGAGTGATTTAATGTAATGTATATTGTACTTTTTGGTGATTTAATGTGATATATATTATACATATAAAATTTTATTAAAAAATTTAGATTGTATATTATATAAGTACACAAAGTACAAAAATGTTACTAACATATCTATCTTAGATAAATCTATGTAAAAAACGCTGAGAGATATCATTCTCGAGGCACCTATATTATATTAAATTTAACATAAGTAGAATAAACACCTCAAAAATAATATTTCTAGACGTCTTTTACATAAATTTATCTAAAACAGATATATTAATATAATTATTAATTAAACTAAAATTTATACTATTTTTTTAGGTCACTTATCAATAATTGAAAATGAATAAGCAATAAAATATGGCAAGGATAACATAAATATATGAAAATTCTTTAAAAAGTGGAAAAGAATAAAGAAATGTAGAAACATGTCATGTAAAATTAATAAAATAAAATTGATTAAAAATAAAATATTATTAAATAATGTGATGTCATTAATTTTAAAAAAAAAAAATTATCAAACATATAATAAAATTTCAAAAAATCAAATGCTAAATAAATAAAATTTTAATAAAAATATATAATTAATTTTTTACACCATAATATAAACACTATACAAATGCAAACACTATTTTGTGAATTGTCAAAGGCATAAAATTAATTATAAAGTGGTTCTGAATTAATAAATGCTGACCCATACCATTTATCATTGTTGATAACTAGTTTAACATTAATATATTAAGTGTTATTTGCGTTGCAATTTGAGTTATATTTATATTATAAATCTATATCTATATATATTTTGTCAAGAAAATTTTAAGATTGTGTACTTATATTTCTATCATAAAATTGGTGAATAGTGGACAAAATTAAATAATTATAATTGTATCAGATTTACACTGAAAAAATCTACATAAATTTTTTACTTTTTACACAATAAACAAAATTTATAAAAAATAATAATAATTAAAACAAAATAAAATCTTTCAAATTCTCTACAAAAATAAAATAAAATAAATGTTTAATCATTTTACACAACTACTTTATAACTCTTTTACACATCTTTAAACTTTCATGTGAACATCCATTGCATCCAATTTCCATTTATTTGTATATGGAAAAAACTAGTAAAAATCTAAAAATAAAAAGATTAGAGGATATGCCAAAAAGAAGAGTTGATGATGATTGGAAGATGTGTATAAAAAGCCTAATCTACCTCGGCCATGCTTCTAAATACCTGTTGTTTTACATCCATTAAATTTCTCCATTTTTTATTACCAAACACCATACCCAAAACTCTTGTTGCTTCTCCCATAGTGTTTCGATATTTTTCAATATATATGCCAATATTTTATGTTATATATATATATATATATATATATAATTTAGAGGTATTTCTGATTTCAAGTGGGACATTGTGACTTTACCTAACGATCTTTTACTGAAGCGAGCAGAAACGAAACTAATCTTCGAAAATTACTGATGAAATTAAATATTAAATCATATTAAATATTACATTAATTATTTTAAATTGAAATCGTTATTATTAATATTTTAAAATACTAACGACGATTACAAAGGTAACCTTATAGTAAAAAGGTATCATTTCAACCATGCAAAGAACTTATCAACATAAATAAGAAATATGTATACCTGGCTTAATTACATAGTGTATTAAAAGGTCATCTAGAAATATAACAAATATGATATAAAAATATAAAAAAACTGCAGCTGACTGCTACTGATCTACATCTTTTTAAAGCCCAATACATATATTTAAGAGTTAGTAATTTAATATATTTGATATACTATCTTCTCTCATATGAAGCCAATCGAGGCATTTCGAATATGGAATTGGAGCCTGAACCACACCGATTTCGATCAAATCTCCCTGTTGCTGCAACACTTCTAAGAACTCATAAAATTTTAAAGTCTAGGTAAAGCTTAACAAACTCATATAATAGTAAAGTAGTTTTTTTATAAATTGTGTGAAACTTTTATTGTTTCTCAACATTTCGGATCCATATCATGTGATCCTTCCTCAAGAAACAATGGAAAATGTGCTCAAGATAAATGGTTCTGAACTCCATTTGACAGTTTTTGCAGCTTTGCCATATGCTGCTTTAGCTCCTTGATTTCCTCTGTCAACCATTTCACTTGGAATAAGAGAAAATGACAATATCCTGAAAACGATCCACCATAAACAGTAAGCCTTGAAGAATCGCCAAATGCCTCCGCCATATAACGACACAACGTAAAAGGTAAAGCTTAAAAATGCAATTATTTTGGAGACCAAAGATTTGTTCACGCGTGACCAAAGAGCGTCGCGAAGCTCGCAAGTGGTAAAAGGAGACAAGAAACCTGTTAATAATATATTTATTTTGGAATGCTGAGGTACCGGGTTCGAGTCTTGCATTGTTGATGACAAACGTAACCCCTTTCTGGATTTGGGGACCTCGACAACTATGGTTTGGAGGGTTCTAAATTTCAAATAAAAATAAAAAAGGACCAATATGTGCTAAGGCTGCTACAGGTACTATTTCAGATCAATCTTTCATACCATCCATTGGGCGTAGATTTCAAAATATACTGAAAATTCAAGCAACAAACAAAATATTTAGCAGTGCTAATGACAAGAAATTTCCTAGATTTGCCCAAGTCTGGAGTCCAGTCCGTGGTTGCCTGAGGCCTCCTCGAGTTTATGTGGGGTTGTCATGTGACAGAGGGCTCTGACTACGGTCTGTCTGTGTACACTGTGTATTTAACAACACTTCTTTTGGTAAAACAGTGATGAGGCATAAGACTGTTCATGTCATAATCAAAGTAACTCTAACGGCATTGGAACATCAAGTCTTCCACCAATGTAGACAAGCACTAAATGATAAATGGATTTCAATTAAATTTTGATACAAATACTTGTACATATTTAATTAGGCTTAAAATGGTGTGAAAAAATAAGTTATGTAATTAATTAAATTTTAATAAAATTTAAGTTTTATGAATGTATCATGAATGTTGAGAGATTAGGTCGTAAATGTTAGAATTTGACAATAGGAAACAATGTTTATAATAAGTTGAAGATAACCTAGAAAGTTTATGGTGTAAAAATTGTGAAGTTACAATTTGTACATGTCTGAATTGTTAAGTTCCATTTTAAAGAAATGTTAGACGGATAAAGCTTATAATAATCAAAGAATGATGTACAAATTGTCAAGTTAGAATCTGTACATGTCTAAATTGTTAAGTTCTATCCATAAGAAATGTTAGGTAGATATAATCTATTTTTGTGATTGTATTTGTTTTATTCGAGGCTTTAAAAATATGGCTTAATTGTCTACACTTTCCCTCAGATAACTGGAAAAATAAATATCTTCTTCTTACCCAAATTAGGTAACTATAGATGAAAATTGTAAGAGAAAAAATATATGTTTTGGATCTTGGGTTATAACAACGAATCACTGAGTTGTCTTGACAGTTGTCAACCCACTCAATAGTTTATAATATAGAAAATAACACTACAATAAATACAACAATTCGTCAATCATGCAAACATTATAGTGTTAATATATTTAATTATTCATACACTATTGTATGGTTTTAAAATATACTTGTAATATTTATTTGTAATTAGTAGGTAGGTACTAATTGATGTATTCTTATCCACAACATATTATTAAAGAAGATTATCAAATTTTAAGTATATACTTAACTGATTTCTGCTAATAATAAGTTTGTCTTATTTTATTTGTAACTACTCTAAAAAATCATAACACTAACCCTAACATCCTCTTTTATTTATATAATAATATAGAGGGCTAGTGGTTGAGGCACACTGTGGATGAGAGTTATTGATATAGTGGAAAAGATAGGCTAATGCACTTAATCTAAAGAGATAGCTATGCTATTGGGATAAATTCGTGTTATCTTGTTTTTGCTATTTTATAGATTTATTTATGTATGTATTATGGGTGTTTGAATTATAGTAGCTAACATGATTATATATGCTATCTAGATAATTTAATATGGTATCAAAGCTATAAAGATTCACTTTATTTTGCATGCAAATTTAAAGATCAAGTTTACAGTTTTTATTATTTTCTGCACATTTGGTATTCTTTTTAGGTTTTAGATTTGTAGTTTTTGTCTATATTTTAAGATTCAAGCTGAGATTTAGTGGCTTATTGCAAATAATTAACATTATGCTCTCACCTTGCCCTTATGGGATTTTGATTGATTATATAATTGTGAATGTAGTGGGGTTATAGTGGTTGAAGTACAATTATTATTACAAATCCCCTAGGTTAGAAATGTGTTCCAAAATTTGTAAAACTCATATGAGGTATCATTATACCTAAAATGGGTATCATTTCTACTTGATTCATGGGGTGATGGGTACTTCCTTAATAATAGAGCCATCAAATGACACTACCTATAAATTTTAGCTTTCACGTACCTCACAACATATAGGAAGTACATATGATTTTTATTTTTGTCAATAGAAAGTCTATCAAGAATTTGAGTGGATCATTGATAAGTGATTAGCTCTAAGAAGTTAATCTCTACATACGTTAAAGATAAGATAATGCATCTACAGGATAGTAAAAACCTCTATATCGATGTCCTTTGGGCTTGTTCAATATTTACAATTGCTTATTAATACATCGGATAGCTTATAGATTAAACACACCTTAGCCTAATATTTTTAAAAACAACTCTGCTTGGTTTTGGTAGATCCACACTATTGTAGCATCAATAAATAAATTTTTGAAAATAAAAAGGCTTAGAGTTTTACAAACTCAAAATAAAAATAATGTCCAAAGGAAAAATGGTTCAAGCTTGGTCTAACTTAATCAAAAGGGTGGAGCTGTATCTCCAAACAATGATTTGATTATGGAACTATATCTCCAAAATAGTTTTTGCTAAGACTCAACATAAAATAGTCTAACGTCAAATTTAATACACACAACAGATCAAGAGTATGAATAAAAAAATGTCAAAAGTCTAGGCCAAAGTGTTCTAAATAAGGTCTAAATGAGGAAATGGAAAAGAGTCACTATGTCTTTTACCCAAATGTGGATTCAAAAGCTAGGCTCAAATAGGATATGTGAGGACTCTTGGCCAAATAATGTCAAAATCTCATCTTGAAAAGGATGATAATTATTTGATTTAATCTAACAAGTTTGGAATAATTTTTAGATAAACTCGACACATAAAATCAAACATAAACATGATCAGTTGGTATAAGCCATAAGGTAAAAGGCACCTAGTAAAAAGGTTATGTTCTCCCAAATAAAGGCACAAACTATGATGAGGATAGGCTTTGTGAACAAACAAGCAATAGTTTTCAAATTTGGGAAATTAATTAATTGAATTTATATAACCAAAAAGAGAAAGATCTATGTATCAACCCCTATGAAGAGAGGCCTAAACAAAAATCAATTATTATTTGAATGTGAACTTGGCAAGGTTAATTTAAAACTCAATGTGTGAAGACTAGGATTTGATTTATCAATAATCTAGACAAAATTAGATGGCATAATGACACATAATGAGGATCCAAATGGCAAACATGACATGGTTTAAAGTAATGGTTTTGGTACAAGTAAAATGATTTTTGAAATAATTCTAATAGCATAATGGTGTAAGCATGCTCTAATGGTGTGATCAATATTTTTTTCAAAGACTTCAAGGCATGAACTTGATAATTATTTGGATAGCATAATGGCACCCATTTCAATAAAGCGACACACACACAAATATGTGTAGAAAAAAATGCAAGGCACATGTATGATTTAAAACAACCAACATAATGTCTCTTTGACAAAGGAGTGATATATAAATAAATTGGTTTAGGTGTGGCTATAAATAAACATGATAAGTTTTAGTCTTAAAACATCAAGAAATAAAATAATAAAATACAATAAATCATCCAAATTTCTATCAAAGGTATGGAAATTTGGGGTTAACTAAAACTAATTAGTTTTTGATAATCTAGATTGATCCCATGTCTATCAACTTTCAATCAAAAAATAAGAGAAGAAGCATGTAATTTAGGTCCGTGTCATATGACTTGTTGTAAACATGTCTTACCCATTTTAAAACCACTACATTCATCACTCACTTAGTATGGTACGATGTTCAGCGTGCTCAAATATCCTAGGTTTAGTCTCTACTAATAAAGATGGTTTAATCACACAAACCACCATCACAATGAGGGTATCCAAATTTATATAAAGACTATGAAAAGGGGTTAAAGATGATGCTGAGAGATTAAACTCTAGGTCAAAGCTTCCCTAAAAAATTTATGAGAGGTGATGAAATTCTCATCACAAGCTAAGATGCATGGAAATAAATGACAAGTAAAAAGACATTATGGTTGTTTTCAGATCACCCAATACTATGCAAGTTTGGGGAGATCTTAGATGAAGTTATTTATATGCCTTTGGACTAAGGAAAAATGCAATCAACATGCACAAATTTCCCTATAGGGGATGGAGGAGAGTATACATACACAAATTCTTTTTTGCTAAAATAACAATCAATAAGCAATGTTGTAAATAATTGAAATGAAATTGATTTGTTGTACCAAATTAAAATGTTTGATTAGATTTGTTACTATCACCTTAGCTTAAGTATGAAAATGGAATGGATTTACACACAACTAAATAAAGTAAAATCAACTAAGTTCATTTTAATCCCAAAGATTGAAGTGTGCAAGATCTATCCTATGTTCATGATTAAACACCAATTTAAAAATGTTTCAAAGATTTAAACATGTGTTTTAAGCAACAATTTTGAAAATTTTCTAAGATTAAACATGCTATATTCATTTTAGGCACCAAATAACAAATATGGAAAAACTTAGCATGTTCTTTTTAGACTAAATTTAAAGTGTACATGATCTTAACCAAGTTTTTTTTAAAACCCCAAATTTGAAGTGTTTGACTAATAAAAAACATGTAAAATGGTTTTTAAGTAGCCTTTGATCCTATAAAAAACAACATTATAATGGCCTACTTAGAAGCTATTTTGTGATTGAGCAAATGAACTTGGGAAAATATCTCTCAAGTTTTTAATTAAAACTACCATAGTGACTTTCGATGGTTAGGATGACCATCAGTGATTCATGGAAACCATCACCAATTGGTTCATGGATAATTGTCAATGATTGATAGAATCATCACCGATCAATAAAGATCATTGATGAATACCTATTTACCCAAAGGAAAAACCTCAAAAGTCAAAATTGTTGAGTTACCCTTGGTTAGATGAAATCTAATAAAAGCTAGCAAGGTAAATTCAGGTTTAATGATTTAGATACATTTTAAAGCTATAAATATTGATAAATAATGACAAAAATAATAATAAAAAATATTTAAACATGTTAATTCCTTGCAACCAAATTATTAGTGATCACATAAGATCATGGGCAGTTAGGTAGAAACATCAGTGGTTAGGGTCTAATCGTTGATGATTTTACTTGATCATCAATGGTCCTATTTAAAGCTGAGAATTTAACAAAAACTAAATCCAACCAAATCAAGGTTAGAAAATCAATTTTAGAGAGCTTCAAACATACAAATGAATATTTAAAAGATGCATAATGATCTCCTTACTATGTGGGATATATTGGGTCCCACCAAGCATGCCATTAGTGATCAAGGAATCTAAGAAGTATGGTTAGGTATTATAACTAGATTCACAATGAAATCAATGGAAATGAACTCAAAATGAAAACTAGCAAACTAAAAATCATAACACTATCTTGCCTAGATCAAAGGGAGGAGCATGGTAAAGAAAAAAATGAATTAAGCTCAACTAAAATGCAAGAAAAAAACATTCCTTACCTTTCTTTATGCTCAAAGAGTCTTCTTCAATTAGCTTTCTCGGATTGTGCTCAAAAAGTCTTTATAAATGGAGTGTGACTACCTTCATCTCCTCTTGGAATCATGGTTTGGCTTGGATTGACTTATAGTTTGATGGATTCTATCAATTTTGGCATTATAACACTAGGATTTTAGTTTTGTGAATCCATTCCTATATTATAACTCTATTTTGATTGAGCTCTCCAAATGAAGGGCATTAGGCTTGTATTTATAGGCTTTCAAATCAGCTTGGAATGGGGTAAATGTAACCTTGGTTGAGTTTATTAACCTTGGTTGAATTTTAAAGGTGTCATAATGGTCATGATTAGGTTTGGATAGGTGTGCATTTAGATATTTTCATTTGGGAAAACTCACAAAGGCTAATGATCACTTCCTAGGATATTTAAGATGCTCTTGATATTTGAATTTTCCCTTTTTTTATAATTATTTTATTAGCTCATTTGATCAAGGATGAATTCAATTAGGATTTGATTAGGTTTTGAGGTTAATTAATCCCTTGTTGGCATTTTTGACATATGTTTGATTTTTGATTTAATTCAATGTGCATTTGCCTTGTTTAATTGATTTATAGGCCAAGTTGATTTATTTGTATGGTTATGAAGCCAAATTTAAGACCTTTAGAAACTATTGGTCTAGGTATTCAATGATTGTCAAGAATTGGTCTAAAGTTAGGTATGAAGCCATTGGTGGCTAGTTGTATATGTCTACAACTCTACTATCAACTATGTAGTTATGAACTAGTTTATCACCCAAACTAAGAGTGAGGTAGAAAGGTAGAGGGTTCTTTGATTTGGTAGAGGGTTTCAAAATATTAGTAAGATAATTTTCAGAGCAACATTTATATGACCATGACTTGGTAATGGATTACTAACATGGATAGTGGACAACCTTTTTTGCAAAATCTCTTTTTGGCCAGGCATATGAAGGACATCCCAAAGAGAAATGGATGTCTTAGCATTCTTCAATGAGTCCACAATGTTTAAAGAAGAGATACCTACTTTTTATTGATCCCTTGGAGGTAAGGAAGTGTTTGAAACTTGAGGGATTGAAGTACCTTGAGTAGACTTACCAACATTCTGACTTGAAGGAGATGTAGGATTTGTAGGGACTACCATGTTTATAGTCATGCTTTGTCGCCTTGTAAGAGGATTAGATGAGCTTATAGGCACACCATTAGCATCTCATAAAGCATTATTTTTATCTCTAATATTGTTTATAATTAATTTCCCTTGATTAATCACAAAAGTCTCTCCAACTAGGAAATTAGTGAAGCTTTGTCCTTGAGGCTACCAACTTTTATTTATTTGCATGAGGAATTCATCTTCAGCTGATAGCTAAGCAGTGACTCCTAATTAAGAAACTAGAGATTGTTCCCTTTCTTCATAAACATCCATTACTTGGTGTTATTTGCATTCCTCTCCTTGGGATTAGATTGCTATGTAGCACTACTATTGCTCTTGTGTTGGATGTTAAAGTATGATTGTATACATTGGTAGGCCTATTGAATTTAGGTTGCCCTTGACCTTCTTTCCTTCCTTATGAAAAACTTGAAAAATATGGCTCTCTAAGAGTGCCCTCTATTTGAGATAAAATATAGGGCACTTGCCTTAATGTCCCAACTAAGATGATTATATGGGTGGATTAAATAGGTCTTGGTGATTGTTGACCAATTTTTGGTCTTACAAACCAAAATTTGGCACCCCATCCTTTTTACTTGCAAAGGTCATCCAATCCATGTTTTGGCTCGATCATACCTTTGCTACCTTATGCAAAAAATGTTCTCTGCTAGAGGTTTCTAATGAAAAAGCCAAGTGTTTTGTCATTTTTCTTAGTCTAGTACAAATTAGGTTTGTGCAGGTGCATTACTTGTCTACTTTTATAAGTAGAAGTGATTGAAGGACCAGAAATGATCTAAATCAGTTTTAAAAATGTAATGTATTTCATTTAGAGGGAATTTTGATGGCTTGAAGGATGTTTACAAAAAAATTGAAGGGTAAGTACCCTTGTTGCGGGCACCTTGGCAAAGGTGAAGACCATTTTAGAAACCCCAAAGGGCACTTTTGGATGAAATAAACCCTTATGGAGGGCAACTAGTCGAAGGAAGGAGATAGATTATAAAGTCTTGAAGGGCATGTACCATTTGAGAAAAGAAGCAAATCAAAATAAAGAATTCCTTCAGAGAAAATGTCTAAAGGAATTCCTTCCAACATTTTGCCTGAAGGAAAATGTGGCAAAAGGACTTATAAGTCAAAGAAAAGGCCAAGGCAAAGGAGACATTGAAGGAAGATGAAAAAACATAGGCAAAGACAAAGTGAAAAAGACAAAACAAGGAATAGTTTCAGCTGTTGACAAAGATAAAGGATAGAATCAATGACCACTCAGACCAAGACAAGTGGCATGGATGACTCAACAAGGAGAATTAATACATTTGGTGAAATATATCTACCAAAAACCAATAAAATAAATTAGTTTTTAAAATATAGAGGAGAGCAGCCCATGTTTTCATTCTTCACCATTAATACATAGCCTATTACACCTAGCATTGAAGATAGCATGGTCCAGTCAACACAACTTGGGGATGGTTTTGTCAGTTGCTAGGAGTATCCCATGATTTTTTAGGCCCAAAAAAACAAGGATAATGACTTGGACATATACAACATGGCTCTCCCATACATAATTAGAAGAATATGAAAACATCATGGGCTTGTGGTCTTTACAGAAGTGTTTAACTCAACATGAGTTTTCATCCATTAGTTTTTCAACTATCTATTTCCAAGTTCTCTATATATTTGTAACTTCTCATTTGAGAATGGATCTCTTAGCATTGTATTGTGAAGCCCTGAAGGAATTTACATTGAATCAAAAGAAAAAAATTTACCTCCATTTGAGCTTGCAAATTTAGATTTGTCTATGGTTTTATCTTATGTTAAGTCATTTCCTTTTCATTATTTCATAATTTTATGCCAACATATCTAGTGTATTGTGAGTTCTTCTCTTGCAAGTCAAGAAGAAGTGTCTAGCTCAGAGTATAGGCACATGTGAATAGGATATCCATAGTGTGTCTTAGAACACCTCTAGTAGTTATTCTTCCCTGTATATCCATAGGCTCCCCTATTGAAACACTGATGTAGGAAAGGTTCTCATTTGAATGAAGTGTATGCTTGCTTCTCTCTAGTGTAAAGTGTATGTACAAATTGAGTAGACCAACCATTTGGTACACCACCACATCAGTTTAGGTTTTGAATTTATTATTTCTCTCTCTTTTGATGACCACCCATTGTTAACAGTAGAAATCTAGGGCCTCAAGGTACATCAAGGGGAGCTAGCCCCTAATCTAGAGATTCATCCCTCACATTTATAATCCACAACAAGAGGAATATCTCCATTATTCTTTATGGAGGAAGAAAGATGAGCCTCCATTTAAAGGGTGTAATCCACTATGTCAACAATGAAATTATTCACTAATTTTTAGATATAAATCACATTAATAGGTCATTCAATTATTTAAACACCCAAGGACAGGGTTCTCAGGCTCACTAATTGTGTAAAAGGCTAGTGTGCTGACTGTACCTTATGTGTTGAAATCTTTTGACATGACTCCATATTTACATGTGATGAGAATATCATGATATAGAATTTATCACTTGTGAAGGTGTGATCAAAACATATTCACCATCCCAATCATTGATAAATTCCTTAATGTTCACCTCTCACCTTGACAGGTCTAGTTGGTAGGTTATGAAACTGTGTTGTTTGCTTAAAAAATGGCACATTTTTAGGTATATACTATGGTATTAGGTCCCGTGTATTGCCTTAAGACCTTATTAGATTCCTTAGAGTTCATATCAATGTGAAAATTATATTTACCATGCCTTGAGTGAGACCAACACACCCACTGTTTATTCCAACCTACATTATCACCCTACAATCAACCTGTAGGTGTATATTTTGAGGACAAAAGAGGTCCTATAGGTTGTGATATGTGTTGAGACCCCATATTTTAACTTATATCAATTTTTTTTAGACAACTAGTGTCATTCAAATTCTAAAGGAGTAGTTATATATAAGGTTATGCCTTCATCAAGTCTTATATCAGCATAGGGCCATTTGGGGTTCAAAATCCATTATATAATACTAAGGGACTATAGTGAAATAATGCATGAGTTGGGAACTCTCCTTCATCATAATCCTATATACAAATAGGTCAGTTATCATATCAAAACATAGCCCCTATGATAGGGATTTAGGATGGAAACATTTATACTTGCCAAGACCTCATATATTTCACTGTGGGAGGATTGAAAAAAGGGTGAAAACCCTATTTTGGAAAGTTTAAGGTAATTGGTCCCTAAAGTTACTTAATCAATGTAGCAGCATGGATTTAAGATTGTTTGTTACTCAATGGATTCACTAATGACTTCTATGCCACCCTCAACACCTCAAGACCTTAAGGAAGTTACAAACACATTTCAACATATACCTTCTAATTGATCTATACTTTATATGATTCAACTATAGGTGTACATTACAGGATACAGGGTAGTGAAAGTGAGAGCTTCACAATATGCATAATGGATAAACTTATAATCAATATTGGGCCTCCCTAAAGTCCTCAAATTTATCCTTGGCATATTTAATTAATTCAAAATAATTTCAACCTCTTTATTATAACATGATTAGTCTCCGGTGGGGTAGCTATAGGTGTCTATCAATGATATAAGCCTGTGTATAAAATTCACATTGGTTGTCACAGTCATTTATATGTATTTTGAATGGCTTGGATTGATTTATCATGTTATAAGTGTGTACCCAACTCTTTTATATCTTTATTACCTTTCCATTACTATGCTATAGACTTTCATTCACCTTATCCACTTGACTTTAGGTGAACACATGTAGGTAATTTACTGTGTTAGTCTTTCTTGACTTTTCACTTCCCATGGAGATGTAATAGAGACTAAAAATTATTGGAGAGGTTGATGATGATGTTTTTAGGAGTGGAATAAAACATATATCTTGATTGAATCCACTAAAGGAAAAGAAAACCTCTGTAGTTGATGAACATGCCTACAATATAACAATGAAGCTCCTACCATGATAAACTGTGATGTTTTGCTCCTCAATCCACATCCACATAGGAAATAAAAGATGGAAACCATTATAAAAATATGTCCACTTATTATATAAGTAATTTCATCAATTAGATTGTATGTATTAATGTAAAGAAAAGCAAAACCTGTGGGGCATGGGATTAGTATGCATAAAGGAGTAGTCAAATTTTTAACATTGATTCATAAAGTATAGACAACCAATATTTTAAATCCTATTATGAATTTAAAGTAGACTAAGGGTAATAACATCCAAAAATATCTTTTGTCTTGAATCAACTTTTGTAGTCAATACTCAACCAAAACTAGTTGGCCACTTTTGCATGCCTAGTGGAGTGATGGAGAGATGAAACAATTTTAAGTCACTTTTGGGACTTTAAAAGATGACCAAGTGTTAAAGGGATCTCATGGGAGATGAAGAGTCACTGGAAAGCCTTCCACATGTGCCACAACCTCTAAAAAGGCTATACAACTTTTCAAAGATCCTCTTTCTTGACTATTTTATTGATTTCAATGTAGTACCTACAATATTTTTAGTTAGGACTGACATGATTGACAAGAATCTGACATAGGGGATTTTGATAAACACTTGGACACATTTATCTACTTAAGAAAAATGTAAAAAATTCATAAATGGCTTAAATATTACCCCTTTTGACATGAAATGGTACAAAGACTAAAAATTGACCATGATAAATCTAATGACATACCAAATGATCCCAATTAGGACCATGACATACATCATAAGACTTATAAGACCCTATATCAAGTTTTATAGTATAGGGGGTTAACATATTTTAACTTGTGGTCAAAATAGTTAGTAGTTATAACCACCCTCGGCATGAGTTATGTCATAAAAGATATATGTAGGTTTAAATACATAATGGGCCAAGATCCTAGAATCATTCCTAAATAATCTTACAATCAAGTTCAAACAGCCACAAATATAATCAATGGGTTTAAACGATCCTTATATTATTAATTTTATGGAGTTATCAACAAAAACAAACACAATAAGTGTTTTGAAAGCTCACAAGAAACACTAATATGGAGTACTAAGTAAAGAGAAACATAACATTGAGAGAAACAAAATACTAATTTATCCACCACCTATGTCACTCTTTCCATCAACAACATGAAGTTAAACATTAGAAACATCCATTCATATCACCATTTGAGGGAATATTTATAACCACCCTCGACATGAGTCATGTCATAATGTAAGATAGATGTAGGTTTAAAGACAAAATAAAGTTAGACTCTAAAATCATTCCCAAATAAGCATACCATCAGGTTTAAGAAATCAACAATATAGTCATTCATTTCCATGACCTTCTATTATTAACCTGATAAAGTTATTAACAAAAATGAACACAATAAGTGTTTTAAAAGTTCACAAGAAACATTAATACTGAGTACTAAGTAAAGAGAAACATAATATTGAGATGAACATAGTATTAATTTATCCACCACCTATGCCACTCTTTCCATTAATAATAAGAAATTAAACATTAGAAACATCCATTCATATCACCATTTAAGGGAATAGTTATAACCACCCTCAAGATGAGCTTATTCATAAAAGATAGATGCAGGTTTAAAGATAGAATAAGGTAAAATCCTAAAATTATTTGCAAATAAGCATATCATTAGGTTCAAGTAGTAAACAATACAATCAATGAGGTCCATGATCCTTTTATTATTAACTTGATTGAGTTAACAACAAACATGAACACAATAAGTATTTTACAAGTGCATACGAAATGGTTATACATGCCCATTCTTCACATTAGCATAATTATCATTGAATAATTAAGGAAAAATTTCACATGATAATCATTTCATTTTACCTCATATAATAGGGAACTGACTATATTGTTAACTACTTGAACCCATGATGGTATGATTATTATAGAATGATTTTAGGATCTTAACCTATTCTGTGCTTAAACATGCATCTATCATCTATTAGTAAGATCATATTGATGGTGATTATAACTATACTTGATTGTATGTACATAGCAAGGGTTGAATTTATATACATTTGAATTAGTTTATGATATAAAGATAGAATACAAAGGTATATAATTCAAATTCACTCTTATGTAGCATATACAATAATGATTATGCATTTATTTCGTAAGCATTCACTAAATTATATGTATCATATCCTTATTAGATAAAGTATTTAATAAATTATGTGTTGCATGAATGATTTTTTCATAAATAATAATTAATTCCTTCAAGTGTCAAAAATAAAATCAACATAAAACAAACCCAAATGTGTTACAAAATCTAAAACGATATGCCATTCTAAGATGCTAAACCAATATCATGCTCAAGGATTGGGGATTCAACAATGTGGACAATGAATTCATTGTAGCTAACCAACTTTTATAGTAAAATGATTCTTTGGGGATGCTCCCATGGTTTTTGATTCTATAATCAAGTAATGGTGGATGAGATCGTACATAGGTATAAAATGTAATGGAAAACAAGAACTATTATACTCTTTAAATAGGGGAAAGGTGCACAAGTAAAAAGTTAGTGTTCAATGGATATTTAGTATTTTATTTTTCAACTAGTATTTGGATTAACCCCTAGAATGTGCTTTAATCACCATAATTTTCCTTAACCATTATCCTTTTCCTTAACCCCTATTATTTTTGTCTTAATCATTTTTATTTGCCTTAATGTGTTATTAATGGATGTTACCCCAAACATTAGCACTGGACATTGGCTGATTTGGTGGGCCTTGTGGACATGTCAACTAGAAATGCAAATGATATTTCTAGTTAAGGAACTCCATTTGAACATGGCCTATCTATGTTTAGTGTGCATATTAACTAGCATTCTTTTGGAAAAAAAAGTGATGAGGCATAAGACTGTTCATGTCATAATCAATGTAATGCAAAGGGCATTCAAATATCAAGTTAACCACCAATGGGAATAAATAATAAATGCTACCAAATATTGGTAAATATTTGTATTGTGTGATATGATAGTTGTGGTGGTTTAAAATAACCCCTTATAATGGTTCAATTTGTAATAGGTTGTGTGGATTTTGTCAAAATAATTACACTTGAATAATTTTGGTGTTTTAATTTATATATGTTAAAATAAATGTAGTATGTGGATAAACAAGAGCCATATAATGGCCATTACTAAAATTTTATAATTTTTATAATTAAAATTTAGTAAGTGATTAAATATTTCAAATAAAATAAATCAGTGATGATAGCCTATTAGTGAATGAATTGAATGTTAGAAGTGGGAGGTTTCAGGGTCTATTCCCTAGGATGACCACTTTCTAACATCATTTTCATACTAAGTTATGACAAGTTATTTCATGAAAAGTATCCAATGAAATGGATTATCATCTTGATGCTCAATGTGATGGGGGTCGACATATAGATTAAAACTTGTGTTTTATGTGATAAGGCAAGTCCATATAATATGGATAGGAATATTAATCACCACTAGTTTGGGAATTTTGATTATAAAAATGTCTATACCCAAAAATCATCTAAAAATATGAAAAAGTGGATCCACAATTACTGTCAAAACTCAACATCCCAAAACATTTGGGATCTTTACACGTACCCTCCATCACACAGTCTTCCCTACTAATTAGCTTTGATGCATCTCTTTCTATGATTAAGGCTAGCCAACCGGGCCTTCCACATCTCTCATCATTTCCCCTGTTCATCTCACTATGATGACTAGTGTTCTGAATCTATCCTCTTTGGTGGAATGCATGGAGTAACCCAAGAGTTTTATAGGGTTCTAATAGAAGCTAGTCAAGGTTCATTATTTAGTCATCAAATCAAAGGATGCCCAAAGGTATCAGTCCTCTCCTCCTTTGGGTGGATGAAACTCTTTGGGATAGGCTATGGAGTAAATCAAGAGGACCAAAATGTATTATTTCATCTTTTTAGCTTCACATAAGGAGTAGGTAGACATTCCCATTACTACGACCTTAGTTATGACTAAAACCATCCTAGTAGTTTC
>JARHVA010002050.1:2652500-2662500 GCA_037957365.1 Torreya grandis
CATTTCTAAGTATGTAGTAAAGGTAGATAAGAGTCATAAAACATATAATCAAATGCTAATGTGTTTTGAAAGAATTGAAAACCATTATTAATTAGTAATAATAGCATATAGGAGACTTATAATTGAAACAATTATCAAAATAAACATTGGGGAAAAAGAAACTTACGACATACATTTGTTGGAGCATCCATTAGTAGAGAGTAATAGAGTATTTATCAACTTGAATTTTCCATGTCATGTGTTCAAACCCTTAAAAAAATATATGAAGATGATCATGAATAACATATAAAGTATTTCATTGATGGATACAAGAACATGCTCTTTTCCATGGAAAACACTTTACTTATTAAGGCAACTAGATCTTGGACATATAATCCAAGGTGGAAAAAATAGTGAAAGGGAGGTGAGGAGTATTGTAGCTATTGTGAGAGTATTCCCAATATTTTTAATTTACAAGCCATTTTTTGATGGACAACGAAATATTAAAATTGATGATGAAGCAATAAAATAAAATTGGGACTCATTCAATTATAATTATTGGCATGTTGAGAGAAGAACAATTTCAAAAGATGTTAAAAGTCATGGTGGTTTTGAAGATGAGGATAATCAACATATTCAATTAAACATAGTGGAACATGAGTGGCAAATCATATCTAGGTTACAATGTATCCAAGTTATGGAAGTTAGTGAGATAGATATGTTAGGAAGAAGAGATATTGACTGATAAACATTATGGAATAACAAATATTGAAGTGAAGAATACACAAACAAAGAGATAAAATTCATAAGCACCATTTAATATAGTGTGTTTATAATAAATGATGATATATAATTAAATATGAATTATGAAACATTGGTGATAAACAAAAATAAACACTTAATATAATTATGAAACATTATCATGCAGGTCAAAATACTTTACCATTATGCATGATAGTCTAAGGAACAACTTGGACAAAAAAATCATATTTAATTGGTTCCATTCATCAAGCTCTTCAAGATGAAGAATTCTTAGACCATTATCCACTTTTATTAATTTCACCAAATGGAGTTATAACATTTAATATTGGTGCCTCAACTATCCATGCACAACATCGAATCCCAATCATGGATTTTATTGAATTAGAAGGAACAAGACTTAAAACATTCTAAGAGGCTATCTACCACATAAAATACACATTGATTGATCAAATGAGCTTCATTAGGTAAAAATTGATACAAAACATAGACTCTAGATTTTGTCAAACATTTCTTAAATTACAAACATGAGTCTTTTTGATATATCTATTATTTTGGTTGGAGATTTCGGTCAACTTCCTCTTATTAGTTATAGATCACCATATGAAATTAACAGACATGCAAAACTTTTATGGTAAGAATTCAAAATGCTTGTTGCTTTGGATAAGATCTTTAGACAAGAAGGAGAAAATAACGATCAACATATGTTTCATCAACTTCTCACAAATTTGAGAGATGCAAATTCAACAATTGATGATTAGAAGCTATTGATTAAAAGAACCAATGTTGGAATAGATAGAGACACCAATGAAGAGTTTAAAAATTATATTCATTTATTTTTCACAAATAATAATGTGCATAATCACAATAAAATAAAATTATATTCATTGAGAATACTTGTTACACGTAAGATTGCAGCCAAAGTAAGAAGTGTTAATGTATTAGTAAGAGGTCCAAATTATGAACTTGTTGTGGAACTATTAATTTCTATGGATGCAAGGGTCATGTTAAATTCCAATTTTTGAATAAAATTAAGTCTTGTAAATGGAGTTCTAAGGTATATTAGAATTATAATATACAAACATAAGAGTGCCCCACCAGAACCACCATCATATGTTATGGTTGAGTTTGATAGTTACTCATGAATACTATTTTAAGATCAATTCTAATTACACCAATACAAAGGAGATACATAACCAACTACCCTTATGGTTGCCTTAGGTATTAGCAATACACAAATCATAAGGTTATCCTCTTTCAAAATCCACAATTGATATATGTCAAAAATAAAAAACACAATTAACATTTGTGGCTATATCTTATGTCAAGTCCTTGGAAGGATTAATAATATTACCACTTTTTACATATAAGATAAATAATTTTTTAGTCCTTGGAAGGACTAAGAATATGACCTCTATGAAAAGCTGAAAAATGGAAACTAACATATTGTATATTATATAAGTACACAAAGTACAAAAATGCTACTAACATATCTATCTTAGATAAATTTATGTAAAAAGTGCTGAGAGATATCATTCTTGAGGCACCTATATTATATTAAATTTAACATAAGTAGAATAACCACCTCAAAAATAATATTTCTAGACGTCTTTTACATAAATTTATTTAAAATAAATATACTAATATAATTATTAATTAAACTAAAATTTATCCTATTTTTTAAGTCACTTATCAATAATTGAAAATGAATAAGTAGTAAAATATAACAAGGATAGCATAAATATGTGAAAATTCTTTGAAAAGTGGAAAAGAATAAAGAAACGTAGAAGCATGTCACCTAAAATTGATAAAATATTAAAATAAAAATAAAATCTATTAAAAATAAAAAATAATTAAATAATATGATGTCATTATTTCTTTTTTTTAAATTTATCAAACATACAATAAAATTTCAAAAAATCATATGCTAAATAAATTAAATTTTTATGAAAATATATAATTAATTTTTTACACCATAATATAAACACCATACAAATGTAAACACTATTTTGTGAATGGTCAAAGGCATAAAGTTCATTATAAAGTGATTCTCAATTAATAAATGCTGACCCATACTATTTATCATTGTTGATAACTAGTCTAACATTAATATATTAAGTTTGATTTGCGTTGCAATTTGAGTTAAATTTATATTAAAAATCTACATCTATATATATTTTGTCAAGAAAATTTTAAGATTTTGTATTTATGTTTCTAGCATAAAATTGGTGGATAGTGGACAAAATTAAATATTTATAATTATATCAGATTTACACCGAAAAAATCTTCATAAATTTATTACTTTTTACAAAATAAACAAAATTTATTAAAAATAATAATAATAAAAACAAAATAAAATCTTTCAAATTCTCTAAAAAAAATTAAAATAAATGTTTATTCATTTTACACAACCACCTTATAACTCTTTTACACATCTTTAAACTTTCATGTGAACATCCATTACGTCCAATTTCCATTTATTTGTATATGGAAAAAAACAGTAAAAGTATAAAAATAAAAAGATTAGAGGATATGCCAAAAAAGAGTTGATGACGATTGGAAGATGTGTAAAAAAGCGTAATCTACTTCGGCTATGCTTCTAAATAGCTGTTGTTTTACATCCATCAAATTTCTCCATTTTTTATTACCAAACACCATACCCAAAACTCTTGTTGTTCCTCCCACCATGTTTCGATATTTTACAATATATATGTCTCTCTCTCTCTCTCTATATATATATATATAATTTAGAGGTATTCCTGATTTCAAGTGAGACATTGTAACTCTACCTAATGATCTTTATTGAAGCAAGCAGAAACGAAACTAATCTTCAAAAACTACTAATGAAATTAAATATTATATCATCTTAAATATTACATTAATCATTTTAAATTGAAATCGTTATTATTAATATTTTAAAATACTAACGATGATTACAAAAGTAACCTTATAGTAAAAAGGTATCATTTCAACCATGCAAAAAACTTATCGACATAAATAAAAAATATCTATACCTGGCTTAATTACATAATGTATTAAAAGGTCATCTAGAAATATAACAAATATGATATAAAAATATAAAAATACTGCAGCTGACTGCTAATGATCTACATCTTCTTAAAGCCCAATACATATATTTAAGAGTTAGTAATTTAATATATTTGATATATTATCTTCTCTCATATGAAGCCAATCGAGGCATTTCGAATATGGAATTGGAGCCTGAACCACACCGATTTCGATCAAATCTCCCTGTTGCTGCAACACTTCTAAGAACTCATAAATTTTTTAAGTCTAGGTAAAGCTTAACCACCTCATATAATAGTAAAGTAGTTTTTTAATAAATTGTGTGAAACTTTTATTGTTTCTCAACATTTCGGATTCATATCATGTGATCCTTCCTCAAGAAACAATGGAAAATGTGCTTAAGATAAATGGTTTTGAACTCCATTTGACAGTTTTTGCAGCTTTGCCACATGCTACTTTAGCTCCTTGATTTCCTCTGTCAACCATGTCACTTGGAAGCAGAGAAAATGACAATATCCTGAAAACGATCCACCATAAACAGTAAGCCTTGAAGAATCGCCAAATGCCTCCGCCATATAACGACACAACGTAAAAGGTAAAGCTGAAAAATGCAATTATTTTAGAGCCCAACGATTTGTTCACGCGTGACCAAAGAGCGTCGCGAAGCTTGCAAGTGGTAAAAGGAGACGAGAAACCTGTTAATAATATATTTATTTTGGAATGCTGAGGTACCGATTTCGAGTCCTGCATTGTTGATGAGAAACGTAACCCCTTTCTGGATTTGGGGACCGCGACAACTATGGTTTGGAGGTTCTAAATTTCAAATAAAAATATAACAGGAGCAATATGTGCTAAGGCTGCTACAGGTACTATTTCAGATCACTCTTGCATACCATCCATTGGGCGTAGATTTCAAAATATACTGAAAATTCAAGCAACAAACAAAATATGTAGCAGTGCTAATGACAAGAAATTTCCTAGATTTGGCCGATACGATAATACCGGAAATGATCTGGGTAAGGTGAAGTCAGGAGTCCAGTCCATGGTTGCCTGAGGCCTCCTCCAGTTTATGTGGGGTTGTCATGTGACAGAGGGCTCTGACTACGGTCTGTCTGTGTACACTGTGTATTTAACAACACTACTTTTGGTAAAACAGTGATGAGGCATAAGACTGTTCATGTCATAATCAATGTAACGCTAACGGCATTCGAACATCAAGTCTTCCACCAATGTAGACAAGCACTAAATAATAAATGGATTTAAATTAAATTTTGATACAAATACTTGTACATATTTAATTAGGCTTAAAATGGAGTGAAAGAATAAATTATGTAATGAATTAAATTTTAATAAAATTTAAGTTTTATGAATGTACCATGAATGTTTAGAGATTAGGTCCTAAACGTTAGAATTTGACAATAGGAAACAATGCTTATAATAAGTTGAAGATAACCTAGAAATTTTGTGATGTAAAAATTGTGAAGTTACAATCTGTACATGTCTAAATTGTTAATTCCATTTTTAAGAACTGTTAGACGGATAAAGCTTGTGATATTCAAAGAATGATGTACAAATTGTCAAGTTACAATTTTTACATTTCTAAATTGTGAAGTTTTATCATAAGAAATATTAGGTAGATAGAATCACAAAAGGTAGATAGAATCTATTTTTGTGATTGTATTTGTTTTATTTGAGGCTTTAAAAATATGTCTTAACTGTCTACACCTTCCCTCAGATCACTGGTAAAATAAATATCTTCTTCTCACCCAAATTAGGTAACTATATAGGAAAATTGTAGTAAGAGAAAAAATATATGTTTTGGATCTTGGGTTATAACAAGGAATCACTGAGTTATTTTGATAGTTGTCAAGCCACTCAATAGTGTATAATATCGAAAATAACACTTCAATAAATACAACAATTCGTCAATCATGCAAACATTATAGTGTTAATGTATTTAATTACTCATACACTATTGTATGATTTTAAAATATATTTGTAATATTTCTTTGCAATTAGTAGGTAGGTAGTAATTGATGTATACTTATCCACAACATATTATTAAAGAAGATTATCAAATTTTAATTATATATTTAATTGATTTCTTGTAATAATAAATTTGTCTTATTTTATTTGTAACTACTATCCAAAATCCTAACACTAACCCTAACATCCTCGTTTATTTATATAATAATATAGAGGGCTAGTGGTTGAGGTACACTATGGATGAGAGTTTTTGATATAGTGGAAAAGATAGGCTAATGCTCTTAATCTGAAGAGATAGCTATGCGATTGGGATAAATTCGTGTTATCTTGTTTTTAATATTTTATAGATTTATATATGTATGTATTATGGGTGTTTGACTTATAGTAGTTAACATGATTATATATGCTATCTAGATATTTTAATATGGTATCAAAGCTATAAAAGATTCAGTTTATTTTGCATGCATATTTAAAGATCAAGTTTACAATTTTTATTATTTTTCGCACATTTGGTATTCTTTTTAGTTTTTAGATTTTTAGTTTTTCTCTATTATTTAAGATTCAAGCTGAGATGTAGTGGCTTATTGCAAATAATTAATATTATGCTCTCACTTCGCCCTTATGGGATTTTGATTGATTATAAAATTGTGAATGTAGTGGGGTTATAGTGGTTGAAGTACAAATATTATTACAAATCCCCTAGGTTAGAAATGTCTTCCGACATTTGTAAAACTCATATGAGGTATCATTATATGTAAAATGGTTATCATTTTTACCTGATTCATGGGGTGAAGGGTACTTCCTTAATAATAGATCCATCAAATGACACTACGTATAAATTCTAGCTTTCACGTACCTCAAGGTATATAGGAAGTATATATGATTTTTATTTTTGTCAATAGAAATTCTATCAAGAATTTGAGTGGATCATTGATAAGTGATTAGCTCCAAGAAGTTACTCTCTGCGTATGTTAAAGATGAGATAATGCATCTACAAGATAGTAAAAACCTCTATGTCAATGTCCTTTGGGCTTGTTCAGTATTTACAATTGATTATTAATACATTGGATAGCTTATAGATTAAAACCCCCTTAGCCCAATATTTTTAAAATCAACTCTGCTTACTTTTGGTAGATCCACACTATTGTAGTATTATCTATTCAGATTCAATTTGTAGTATTTCCTATTCAAACTTAGTTACAATATTACTTGTTCAGATTTAATTTTAGTATCCCTATTTGTGATTTTATTTTTTGGAAAAGTACATAGGTGTTTCTATTTCATAAAATAACAGAGACATCCTTTTTCTTAAAACGTATAGATAGAACTATTTTAGAAAATAATAGTAAAAAGTAGAGGAGAGGGTTTTTTCGCATAAAACCACTTTCCCATTTACTGTTTGATCTGAGTGGAAACGTTGCATACCCACATTTTTGTGTCAATTAAAAATTAAAAAAATACAAATTTTTAATGGTGAATAGGGAGACTACACCATTGCAATTTTATCATCAAGATGATCATTTTGACGTGTATTTCACATTTTGAGAAAAAATTCATATAATTTGTTTCATCTACAATCATATAAGCACCTTTATATATTTTTTTTTATCAAGAGGGTGATTGAATTGTCATTATTTCATCATCGAGATAATAATTTTAGTGCACATTCCTAGAAACACTTTTTTGAAAAAAAATTTAGATAAAAAAAATTGGGATACTTTTTTTGCACTCAAATTTTTCTACTAGGAATGGTGGAGAAAATGGTAAACCTTTCAATTTCCAATTACTTTTACAAAAAAAGATACATTTCTAATGTTTGCCTTAGCAAGGGCCTTTACTACATTGCAATGAATGAAAATCATGCAATTTTTAATCTTATCAAATGAAAAAAATGATAAATCATTATGACAAAGCTACAACCATATTTGCTCAGTTACTATCCCCTAAATTGAATTTTCATTTATGAGGGCATCATTGGACCATATAAAATTTGGACAACCATGAAAGAATTTTCTAAAAAGCATAGTAAGATGAGGGCATGTTAACTAGAAAATTAACTCATTTCTCTTCATCTAAAAAATTATCTTCACACTAAGTACTTCATCACTCAAGTCAAGTGCCTAAGGCTTCTACTTATATATAATAGTGAAACCAAGATTGAATAAAAACTCAATATGACTTTTTTGTCTGAATTGGGACATCATTAGTTTTTCTCATACTACTATATACAACTAAACTTTATGGTCATTGCATATATGGCATCCACTTTTGAAAGTTTATGTGAGAAAACTCAAAGAGATCAAGAAATATATGTTTTTAAGGTACTAAGAAAAATATATTAGTGGTCAATGACACTAATACAATTTCACAACACAACTTTGGCAAAGAAAAAGGTCCTACTAAAAAATGGGAAAGAAAAGCCTAAGCCTAAGGAAAATTAGCCAACTCAGTAGAATCCTTACCCATGTTAAGAACAAGGCAAAGGGAAAGTAAAAAGAAATGTTGAAAAAGCATGTTGCAATTGGTGTAATAAACTAGACCAAGTTGAACATTATGTTTTTATAAAATGACATATTTGGAAGTAGATATGAAAAAAATGCATATCCCTCCTACCAAGACAAGAACAACACTTTTTAGAGCAACAAGATCACTTATGTCTGAATAGATTATGGATTTAGGAACATCTCACCATACAGCCAATGATGCATAATTATTTGAAAATATTGACTTATGTTGAACAACTAATTTTTTTATTGGTAACTCTAGTCCTCTAGTTGTTGAGGGAAAATGGATAGTTAAGATAGAGAATGACATATTCAATAATTTTTTCCATAATATAGAATTGTCTGTGAACCTCCCATCCATATATAAGATCACACATTTAGGTGAAGGAATTTTGTTTGTGTTTATACCTATCGATGTTGTCATAAAAAATATTAAAGACCAATTTTCTCTTTTAGCCACTAACAAGGTTGATCATCAAACACAATTGTACAAATTTGATAAATTTTTATTCAGTCAACCTTCATAAGTCATGATTGCACATATTAATGAATTGAGTGAACTTTGACATGAGCATTTTGATCCTTTATATTGATGACTTAATCATCATAAGGAGTTGAACCAAGAAGATTTATGATTTGAAAGCTTAGATAATGAAGTATTTTTGGATGACTTAGTTGGGATTATTACATTTTTCCTTGTAATTTAAATTTCAAGTTCTAAGAAATAAATTTTTATTAACTAATTCTAGTATGATCACGACATACTCAACTAATTCAATATGAAAGACTACAATTCTGCACTTACTCCTTATCAATCTAAAGTTAATATTTATACCAAGTGTTCTTCTCTTTTGGTTGATGGTACTCTGTATAGACAATTGATGGGAAGACTTATGATCTATAAACTAGGTGAATATTCAACAATAATCTTCATCAACATAGATATTTTACCAACAAGTGTTTTACCTAAGATATATGCCATAAAACAACATTGTTGTTTTAAAATGTATTCTAGGTCTTGTGCCTATCATCTATAGTATACACATGATTGTGCAAACCTTCACATAAAATTCCCACATGCTACATCTATTGCATAAAATCGTTTGTGCACTCTACCCATGTTACTACTCCATACATAACTGCAATTTAAATTATCGTATATAAGTGAAAGAGTAATGTGAAGTTTGCTAACATTTTAGAATAATTATTGTGCTTATGATAGATAATTCTTTTGGTCTCTTAAGAGTTTAACGTGTTATAATGGTTAAAAGATATTGGAAACATGCAATTAATAAATCAAACACAACATGAAATAGATATACATATGACATACCTTAGAGAAACTCAATATGAGATAATTCCATCAAGATTAAATCCATGCTTCCTCTTCTCCATAATGTAATGCAATTTTCAAGATTTTTCTACCTTGAGCTTACAAGGACCCTAAATCCTTGATATATATTATATTTGTAATGACCTATGCACTTTCAATAGATGACTTGATTCTTTAGAAAGAGAGCCCATTCATCTCAACCATCTCAATTGTGTCCTTTAAATTAGATATTCTTTGTACTTGACTTTTCTTTTTGCACTTCACAGAGCTCCCATTTACTCACCATGCTTTCTTTTCTATCTATTGCACATATTTGAATAATTTCTTCCTTTTAATGAACACTAAGTGACTACATCAATGAATAGGAATTGAATCCATGAATTCCATCTATTAACTCTAAATGTTCATATAT
>JARHVA010002050.1:2667500-2705000 GCA_037957365.1 Torreya grandis
GATTTATGCTAATAATAAGTTTGACTTATTTTATTTGTAACTACTCTTTAAAATCGTAACCCTAACCCTAGCATCTTCTCTTATCTAGACATAAGAACATAGAGAGCTAGTGGATGAGGTAGATTGTGGATGGGAGTTATTGATATAATAGAAAATATATACTAATGCTGTTAATCTAAAGAGATATCTATGCTACTTGGATAAATTTATATTATTTTATATTTAAAATTTTATATATTTATTTATGTATGTATTATGGGTGTTTTTTAGATATATGTTTTAATATAGTAGAAAAACTATAGAAGATTCACTTATTTTTGCATGCAAATTTAAAGATCAAGTTTGTAATTTTTAATTTTTTTATGAACATTCAGTATTCTTTTCTTTTTTCATATTTGTAGTTTTTTCTCTATATTTTAAGTTTCAATCCTAAATTTAGTTGCTTATTATTAATAACCAATATTATACTATCACCTTGCCCTTAAGAGATCTTGATTGATTATATATTGGTGAATGTAGTGGGGTTATAATGGTTAGAGTGAAATTATTTCATACAAATATCCTAGATTAAAAATGTGTTCCAACATTTGTAAAACTCATATGAGATATCATTATAGATAAAATGGTTATCATTTTTACCTGATTCATGGGGTGAGGGGTACATGTTTAATAATCAAGCCATCAAATGTCATTGCATATGAATTTTAGCTTCCACATACCTCATGGTATATAGGAAGTGCTTATGATTTTTATTTTTGACAATAGAAATCCTATCAAGAGTTTGAGTGGTGCATTGATGAGTAGTTAGTTCTAGTCAAGTACACTCTATGTACTTTAGATATGGGATAATGCAACTATAGGATACTAAAAACCTTTGCATTAATGTCCTTTGGGTTTGTTCAATATTTATAATTGCTTATTAATATATTAGATAACTTATATATCAAAAACACTTTAGCCTAGTATTTTAGAAAATAACTCTATTTACATTTGGTAGATATACACTATTATAGTATTCTCTATTCAGATTCAATTGTAATATTTCCTTTTCAGACTTAGTTACATTATTACTTGTTCAGATTTAGTGTTAGTATCCCTATTTAGGGTTTTGTTTTTTTTATAGAAATACATAGGTGTTTATATTTCATAAAAGTATAGAGGCATCTTTTTTATTAAAGAGTACAGATAGAACTAGTTTTATAAAAGTATAGTGAAATGTAGAGGAGAGGGATTCTTGGTAGAAAACTAATTTCTCATTCATTAATTGATCTGAGTGGAAACATCATAAATCAATTTTTATGTGTAAATTAAAAATTAAAAAATACCATTTTTATGGTGCATAGGAGACTACACCATTCTGATCTTATCATCAAAATGATCATTTTGATGTGTATTTCACTTTTTTAGAAAAAAATACATACATTTTTTTTGCATCTTCAATCGTATAAGCTCTTTTATGTATTTTTTTCTCAATAGGGTGATTGTATTATTGTGATTTCCTCATCAAGAAAATAATTGTAGTGCATATTCCTAGAAACACTTTTTGGGGAAAAAAATTATACAAAAAAAAATTGGAATACTTTTTTTGCACTCAAGAAATTCTATGCTAGCAATGGTGGAGAAAAAAATAATCCTTTCAAGTTCCAACTACTTCCACTAAAAAAGACACATTACTAATATGATCCTTAACATGGGTATTTTTCACATTGCTGATAGTCAGATGATGTGCACTTGGTCTATCTTATATAGATATTTTTCCTCAACCCTAAAATTTTGAGTAGTTAAAATAATTACAAATTTCATTGAGGATAAAATCAAAATAGAGTTTATTAAAAAAATACAAAGGAACCTCATGGTTATTACAAGGTGGGTAATCAAATACCATCCACCAAAAATCCCAAAAATGATCTCTTATTAAATTATCCTACTAGCAGTGGATTGGAAAGTGTTTGCATGAAAATAGAGGGAATACATTAGTTCATGATTCAATGAATATTGAAAAAATTCGATCTTGTTTTATTTTTTGTCTCTCACACTAGCCACTGATAGTTTTTTAGCACAATATGATCTATGTCTCTCTTTATAACATAACTATATGTCAATTTTGACATGTTATTAAGTCAACTTGGCCTAGTTATAACTCTAATGTATTTTCCATAGAAGTACAATGGGTGTTGGTTGAATATGGGTCCTTCAATCTGTTAATTATCTCTTCAACCCATATTTTATTTTCTACTATATGTGTGGCCAAATACTCTTGAATATTTAGGGGGTCTTGTGGATTTGTAGGAGGGCTAGGAGGGTTAGGAGGACTAGGAGGGTTAGGAGGGATAGGAGGGTTGGGATGTATTTATGGATTATTTTCTTCTTTTTAAATTCCCACATTCTATCTTTCACCTGAATGGGGTTGATAGGGTGTTCAAATAAAAAATATATTATTTCAAAAAATAATAATGCAAATCCATAAAAAATTATGAAATTTGTTATTAATTGGCAGTAAATTAGCTTTCTTACCTCTCCTCTTATACAACATTGTCAATTGTCTCACTAAATAAGTTTTTCAATAGATTTACAAAAAGTTTGTCATGTTATATGACAAAAAATTATAAATTATCTCCTCTTGGATAGAACATGATCATGGTGTGAAACTAAAATGTGGGAAATAAATGATAAATTGTCTGAGTTGAATGAGAGTTTTGAGGTTTTAAAACTATGTTTATAAAAATTTGTACATACTTTTTACCCTAAAAACATGAATTCATTTTAGTGTTGGTGTTTACCAAGCCTAATAAAATAATGAGTACATCTTTGTGGTTAACTCATGAATATGTCCACAAATTAGTCTATCATCTTCTTGCACTTATCTATGAACTAGCTGGATATTCCACACTAAGCTTCACCAAAAAGAATCCTTTACCAACACATGTTAACCCAAACTTATCTTCAAATGGTGATGAGGCATTACAGAGCTTGATTTCTTACACAAGCGAAAGGACTAGGTCCTAGAATGATAAGCTTGGTGTGTTTTAGATCTTGATTTATTACACAAGCCAAAGGATGAGGTCTTGGAAGGATAAGTTTGGTAAATTATTGATCTTAGTATCTCTCACAAGCCAAAGGAATAGGTCCTGAAAGGACAAGTTTGGGGCATTTTGGATCTTGGTAGCTTACACAAGCCAAAGGACTAGGTCCTAGAAGGATAAGTTTGGGGCATTATGGATTTTATTAGCTCACACAAGATAAAGGACGAAGTCTTAGAAGGACAAGTTTTTGGCATTGTGGAGCTTGGTAGCTTAGACAAGCCAAAGGACTAGGTCCTAGAAGGACAAGTTTGGGGTATTGTGGAGGGTGATTGATCACCCAAGCTAAAGCATCCAATCTTCCTCATAAACCATATCATCCTAGTTAGGGTCTTGAATTAGATTGTAAGCTAGTTCTTGTCTTTGTTCCTTATATTAATTATTATAAGGAGGGTATGGATCCATCTCCCAAACAACATTTTCTATAGTTGGGTCTTCAACAAAGTGATCCTCACAAACTATTTCTTCATTAAAGAGCTGATGATTATAGTCAATTTGTGTAACCATTATATCATAATTTGGATTATACGTGACTCCACCATAAGTGTAGCTAGATATATCTGCATCAATAAATAAATCTCTAGAAAAAAAAGGCTTAGAGTTTTACAAACTAAAATAAAAAAGGTCCAAAGGACAAATGGTTTAAACTTGGTCTAACTTGATCAAAAAGGTGGCACTGTATCTCCAAATAATAATTTTATTATGGAGATGTATCCCCAAAATAGGTTATGCTAAGACTTAGCATAAAATAGTCTAATTTCAACTTTCATACACTCAATAGATCAAGAGTATGAATAAAAAATGGCATGTCAAAAGTCTAGGCCAAAGTGTTCTAAATAAGATCTAAATGAGGAAATGGAAAAGAGTTGCTAGGTCTTTTATCCAAATATAGAGTCAAAATCTAGGCTCAAATAAGATATGTGAGGAGTCTTGGCTAAATAATGTCAAAATCTCATCTTGAAAAGGATGATAATGATTTGATTTAATCTAACAAGTTTGGAATAATTTTAGCATAGACTCGACACACAAGATCAAACATAAATATGATCAGTTGGTATAAGCCATAAGGTAAAAGGCACCTAGGGAAAAGGTTAAGTTTTCCCAAATAAAGTCACAAACTATGATGAGGATAGGCTTTGTGAACAAACAATCAATAGTTTTAAAATATGGGTAATTAATTAACTGAAGTTACATAACCCAAAAGATAGAGATCTATGTATCAACCTATACAAAGTGAGGCCTAAATAAAAATCAATTAATGTTTGAATGTGAACTTGGCAAGGTTAATTTAAAACTAAATGTTTGAAAATTGGGATTTGATTAAACAAATAGTCTAGACAAGATTGGATGGCATAATGACACATAATGAGGATTCAAATGGCATACATGACATGGTTTAAAATAATGGTTTTGGTACAAGTAAAATTAGTTTTGAAATAATTAAAGAAGCGTAATGGTGTAAGCATGCTCTAATGGTGTGATCAATTTTTTTTCAAAGACTTCAAGGCACAAAATTGATAATTATTTGGATAGCATAATGGCACCCATTTAAATCAAGTGACACACACGTAAACATGTTTAGAAAAAAATTCAAGGCACAAGTATCTTGTAAAAAAACCAAGATAGTGTCTCTTTGATAAAGGAGTGACATATAAATAAATTAGTTTAGACGTGGATATAAAGAAACATGATAATTTTTAGTCTCAAAACACCAAAAAAGATATGATAAAATACAAGTAAATCATTCAAATTCCTATCAAGGGTATGGAAATTTGGGGTTGACTAAAACTAAGTAGTTTTTGATAATCTAGATTGATCCCTTGTCTATTGACTTTAAATCAAGAAATAAGAGAAGAAGCATGTCATTTGGGTCCATGTCATATGGATTGTTGTAAAAAGGTCTTACCCATTTTGAAACCACTACATTAGTCACTGACTTAGTATGGTTTGATGTTTGGCATGATCAAACATCTTAGGCTTAGTCTCTACTAATAGAGATGGCTTAATTGATTAAACCACCGTCCTAGTGAGGGTATCCCAATTTATAAAACCCCTATGAAAAGGGGTTGAAGATGATGCCGAGAGATGAAACTATAGGTCAATTATTCCCTAAAAAAATTATGAGAGGTGATGAAATTCTCCTCACAAGCCAATATGCATAGAAATAAAGGACAAGTAAAAAGACTTTATGGTTATTTTCAGATCACCCAATACTATGCAAGTTTTGGGAGAGATTAGATGAAGTTATTTATATGCCTTTGGACTAAGGTAAAATGTAAAAAAAACTATAATTTTGATCCCATAAGTTCCATATAGAGGATAGGGGAGAGTATACATGCACAAATTCCTTTTTGCTAAAATAACAATCAACAAGAAATGTGGCAAATAATTGAAATGAGATTGATTTGTTGTACCAAATTTAGAATGTTCAATTAGATTTGTTACTATCCCCTTGGATTAAGTATGAAAATGGAAATTATTTACACACAAGTAAATAAAGTAAAATCAATTAAGTTAATTTTAAGCCCAAATATTGAAGTGTGCAAGATCTATCCTATGTTCATGATTAAACACCAATTTAAAAATGTTTCAAAGATTTAAACATGTGTTTTAAGCAAAATATTTGAAATTTTGCTAAGATTTAACATGCTAGATTAATTTTAGGCACCAAATAACAAATGTGGAAAAAATTAGCATGCTCATTTTAGACCAAATTTAAAGTATACATGATCTTAACCAAGTTCTTTTAAAAACCCCAAATTTGAAGTGTCTGACTAATAGAAAACATGCAAAATGGTTTTCAATTAACCTTTGATCCTGTAAAAAATAAAATTATAATGTCCTACTTAGAAGCTCTTTGATGATTGATAAAATGAACTTTGGAAAAGAGCTCTTAGGGCTTTAACTAAAATTGCCATAATGACTATCGATGATTAAGATGATCGTCAGTGATTCATGGAAACCATCACCGATTGGTTCATGGAAAACTATCAATGATTGATAGAATCATCACCAGTCAATAAAGATCATTGATAAAGACCTATTGACCCAAAGGAAAAACCTCAAAAGTTAAAATTGTTAATTTAGCCTTGGTTAGATGAAATCTAATAAAATCTAGCAAGGTAAATTCAAGTCTAATGATTTAGATGTATTTGAAACCTAGAAATATTGATAATGAATGATAAAAATAATCAAAACAAAATATTTAAACATGATAATCCCCTACAACCAAATTTTTAGTGATCACATAAGATCATGGGTAGTTAGGTAGAATCATCAGTGGTTAGGGTCACCATTAACATTTTTACCTGATCATCAATGGTCACTATGTAAAGCTGAGAATTTAACAAAAACTAAATCCAGCCAAATCAAGGTTAGAAAGTCAATGTTAGAGAGATTCAAACATACAAATGAATATGTAAAAGATTCATGATGATCTCCTTAGTATGTGGGATGTATTGGGTCCCACCAAGCATGCCATTTGTGATTAATGAATATAAGAAGGATGGTTAGGTATTATAATTAGCTTCATAATGAAATCAATGGAAATGAACTCAAAATGAAAACTAGAAAACTAAAAAGAATAACTCTATCTTGCCCATATCAAAGGGAGGAGCATGGTAAAGAAAAGAAATGAATTAAGTTGAACTAAAATGTTAGAAACAAACATTCTTTACCTTTCTTGATGCTCAAAGTGTCTTCTTCAATTGGCTTGCTTGGATTGTGCTCAGAAAGTTTTTATCAATGGCATGTGACTACCTTCATCTCTTCTTGGAATCATGGTTTGGTTTGGCTTGAGTTATAGTTTGATGGATTCTCTCAATTTTGGCATTATAACACTAGGATTTTAGTTTTGTGAATCCATTCATGCATTATAACTCTATTTTGATTGAGCTCTCCAAATGAAGGGCATTATGATTGTATTTATAGGCTTTCAAATCAGCTTGGAATGGGGTAAATCTAATCTTGGTTAATTTTATTAAGCTTTTTTGAGTTTGAAAGGTGTCTAAATGGTCATGATTAGGTTTGGATAGGTTTGCATTTAGATATTTTCATTTGGGACAACTCACAAAGGCTAATGATCACTTCCTAGGATATTTAAGATGCTCTTGATAGTTGAATTTTACCTTTTATTGTAATTAATTTATTAACTCATTTTCTCAAGGATGAATTCAATAGGATTTGAGGTTAATTAATCCCTTTTAGTCATTTTTCACATTTGTTTGATTTTTGTTATAATTCAATGTGCATTTGCCTTATTTAATTGATTTAGGGCCAAGTTGATTTATTTGTATGGTTATGAATCCAAATTTGAGACCTTTAGAAATTATTGGCCTAGGTATTCAAATATTGGAAAGAATTGGTCTAAAGTTAGGTATGAATCCATTGGTGGCTAGTTTTAGATGTCTACAACTCTACTATCAACTATGTAGTTATGAACTAGTTTATCACCCAAATGAAGAGTGAGGTAGAAAGGTAGAGGGTTAATCAATTTGGTAGAGGGTTTAAAAATATTATTAATATAATTGGTAAGAAAAACATTTCTATGACCATGAATTGGTAATGGATGACTAACATGGATAGTGGATAAGATTTTTTGCAAAATCTCTTTTTGGCCAGGCATATGAAGGACATCCCAAGGAGAAATGGATGTCTTAGCATACTTCAATGAGTGCACAATGTTTAGAGAAGAAATATATACTTTTTATAAATCCCTTGGAGGTAAGAAAGTGTTTGAAACTTGAGGGATTGAAGTACCTTGAGTAGACTTACCAACATTCTGACTTGAAGGAGATGTAGGATTTGTAGGGACTACCATGTTTATAGTCATGCTTTATCACCTTGTAAGAGAATTAAATGAACTTATAGCAACACCATTAGCATATCATAAATCCTTATTTTTTTCACTAGTATTGTTTTCAATTGAATTCCCTTGATTAATCATAAAAGTCTCTTCAACTAGGAAATTGGTGAAGCTTTCTCCTTGAGGCTTCCAACTTTTATTTATTTGCATGAAGACTTCATCTTCAGCTGATAGTTAAGAAGTGACTCCTAATTAAGAAAATAGAGCTTGTTCTCCTCCTTCATTTAAATCTATTACTTGGTCTTATTTCCCTTCCTCTCCTTGGATTAGATTTCTATGTACCACTACTATTGCTCTTGTGTTGGATGTTAAAGTAGGATTGTATGCATTGGCAAGCCTGTTGAAGTTAGGCTACCCTTAACCTTATTTCCTTTCTTATGTCAAACTTGAAAAATATGGATCTATGAGAGTGACCTATGTTTGAGATAAAATAGAGGGAACTTTACCTATTTTCCCAACCAAGATGATTATATGGGTGGATCAACTAGGTCTTGGTGACTGTTGACCAATTTTTGGTCCTACAAATTAAAATTTGGCACCCCCTCCTTTTTAGTTAAAAAGGTAATCCAATCCATGTTTTTTCTAGATCATTCCTTTGCTACCTTGTGCAAAAAATGTTCTCTGCTAGACGTTTCTAATGAAAAATCCAAGTGTTTTATCATTTTTCTTAGTCTAGTGCAAATCAGGTTAGTGCAAGTGCATTACTTGTCTAATTTTATAAGTAGAAGCGATTGAAGGACCTAAAATGTTCTAAAATAGTTAAAAAAAAATGGATTACCTTCAAAGGGAATTTTAATAGCTTAAAATATGGTTATAAAAAATTTAGAAGGTAAGTACCCTTGTTGAGGGCACCTTGGGAAAGGTGAAGACCATTTTAGAAAGCTCGAAGGGATCTTTTGGATGAAAGAAACCCTTGTGGAGGGAAACGAGTCAAAGGAAGGAGATAGAATGAAAATTTATAAAGGGCACGTGCCCTTCAATAAAAGTATAAAATCAAAAGAAAGAATTCCTTTAGATAAAATGTCCAAAGGAATTCCTTCAAACATTTTGTCTGAAGGAAAATGTAGAAAAAGGCCTGATAAGTCAAAGAAAAGGCCAAGGCAAAGGAGACATTGAAGGAAAATGACAAAACATAGGTAAAGACAAAGCAAAAAAGAGAAAACAAGGAATATTTTTGGCTATTGAAAAAGATAAATGATATAATCAATGACTTCTCAGACCATGACAAGTGGCATGGATGACTTAATGAAGAGAATTAATACATTTGGTGAAATATATCTACTAAAAACCAATAAAATAGATTGGTTTTTGAACTATAGAGGAAAGGAGCCCATGTTTTCAAGCTTCACCATTAATAAATAGCTAGTTACACCTATCATTGAAGAGAGCATGGTCTAGTCAACACAACTTGGGGATCACTTTGTCAGTTATTAGGAGTATCCCATGCTTTTGTAGGCCCAAGACAACAAGGGCAATGACTTGGGCATCTACAACATGGATCTCCCATATACAATTAGAAGAATATGAAAATATCATGGGCTGGTGGTCTTTGTAGAAGTGTTTAACTCAACATGGGTTTCCATCCCTTGATTTTTCAACTATCTATTTCCAAGTTCTCTATATATTTGTAACTTCTCATTTGAGAATGGATCTCTCAGCATTGTATGGCAAAGCCCTGAAGGAATTTACCTTGAATCAAAAGAAGCATTTTTACCTCCATTTGAGCTTGCACTTTTACATATGTCTATGGTTTGATCTTATGTTAAGTCATTTCCTTTTCATGATTTAATAAGTTTATGCCAACATATCTAGTGTATTGTGAGTTCTTCTCCTGTAGGTCAACAAGAAGTGTCCAACTTAGAGTATAGGTGGATGTGAATAGGTTGTCCATAATGTGTCTTAGAATACCTCTAGTAGTTCTTCTTCCTTATATCTCCATAGGCTCCCCTAATAAAACACTAATGTAGGAAAGGTTCTCATTTTAATTAAGTGTATAATTGCTTTTCTCTGGTGTAAAGTGTATGTCAAAGCTGAGCAAACCAACCATTATGGTGCACCACCACATTAGTTTAGGTTTTGATTTTAGTATTTATCTCCCTTTTCATCCCCACCCATTATTAATAGTAGAAATACAAGGCCTCCAGGTTCATCAAGGGGATCTAGCCCCTAATATAGAGATTCATCCCTCACGTTTGTAACCCACAACAAGAGGAATATCTCCATTATTTTGCATGGAGGAGGAAAGCTGAGCCTCCCTTTAAAGGGTTTAATACACTATGTCAATAGTGATGTTATTCAATGTTTTTAAAATATATATCACATCAATAGGTCATTTAATTATTTAAACACCAAAAGATAGGCCTCTTAGGCTCATTGATTCTGTATCAGGCTAGTGTACTGACTGTACCTTATGTGTTGAAATATTTTGACATGATTCCATATTTACATGTGATGAGAATATCATGATATCAAATTTTTCACTTGTTAAGGTGTGATCAGCACATATTCACCATCCCAATCATTGATAAATTACTTTATGTGTACCTCCCACCTTGATAGGTCTAGTTGGTAGGTTATACAACTATGTTGTTTACTTAAAAAATGGCACACCTGTATATATATACTATGGTATTAGGTCCCATGTATTTACTTAAGAACTTCTTGGATTACTTAGAGTTCATATCATAGTTGAAATTGTATATACTATGCCTTGAGTGAGACTAGCACACCCACTATTTATTTAAACCTACATTGTCACCCTACAATCAATCTGTAGGTTTATATTTTGACGAAAAAAGAGGTCTTATAGGTTGTGATATGGGTTGAGACCCCATATTTTAACTTATATAAATGTTTTTTATATAACTAGTGTCATTATAATTCCAAATGAGTAGTTATATGCAAGGTTATGCCTTCATCAGGACTTATATCACCACAAGGCCATTTGGGGTTCAAAATCCATTAGATAATACTTTGGGACTATAATAAAATATTTCATGATTTGGGAAGTCTCCATCATCATACTCCTTTGGAAAAATAGACCACTTTCCATGTCAAAACATAGCCCTTATCATAGGGCTTTATGATGGAAACATTTATACTTGCCAAGACCTCATATATTTCACTATGGGAGGATTGAAAAAGGGGTAAAAACCCTATTTTGGAAAGTTTAAGGTAATTGGTCCCTAATGTTACTTAATCACTATAGGAGCATGGATTTAAGATTGTTTGTCACTTAATTGATTCACTAATGATTTCTATGTCACCTTGAACACATCAAGACCTTAAGGGAGTTCCAAAAACATTTCAACATATACCTTCCAATTGATCTGTACTTTGTATGAGTCAACTATAGGTTTACATTACAGGATACAGGGTAGAGAAAGTGATAACTTCACAATATGCATAATGGATGAACCTATAATCAATATTAGGCCTCCCTAAATTCTTCAAATTTATCCTTAACATATTTAATGACTTAAAGCTAATTTCAACCTCTTTATTATGACATGATTAGTCTCTTGTGGGGTAGCTGTAGGTGTCTATCAATGATATAAGACTGTGTATAGAATTTGTATTGGTTGTCACTATCTTTTATATGTATTTTGAATGGATTGGATTTATTTCTCATGTTCTAAGAGTGTACCCAACTCTATTAAATCTTTATTACCTTTCCATGCCTATGTTATAGACTTTCATTCACCTTATCCACTTGACTTTAGGTGAACACATGTAGGAAATTTACTGTGTTGGCCTTTCCTGACTTCTCACATCCCATGGAGATGTAATGGAGACTAAAAATTATTAGAGAGGTTGATAATGATGTTTTTAGGAGTGGCATACCACATCAAACTTTATTGAATCCACTAAATGAAAAGAAAACCTATGTAGCTAATGAACATGCCTACAACATAATAATGGAGCTCCTACCATGAGAAACTGAGATGCTTTTCTCCTCAATCCACCTCCACACATGAAATAAAATATGTAAACCATTATATAAATATTTCCACATATTATATAAGTAATTTCATCAATTGGATTGAATGGATTAATGTAAACAAAAGCAAAACCTGTGGGGCATGGGATTAGTATGCATAAAGTAGTAGTCAAATTATTAACATTAATTCATAAAGTATAGACAGCCAATATTTTAACTCATACTATGAATCTAAATTAGACTAAGGGTAATAACTTCCCAAAATATCTTTTGTCTTGAATCAACTTTTTTAGTCCATACTCAACAAAAATCGGTTCGCCACGTTTACATGCCTAGTGGAGTGATGGAGAGATGAAACAATATTTTGTAACTTTGGGACTTTCAAATCTGACCAAGTGTCAAAGTGAGCTCATAGGAGATGAAGAGTCACTAAAAATCCTTCCACATGTGCCACAACCTCTACAAAAGATGTACAACTTCTCAAACATCCTCTTTCTTAACTATTTATTTAATTTTAATATAGTACCTATAAAATTTTCAGTTAGGACTGATATGAATGACAAGAATATGACATAGGGGATGTTGATAGACACTTGGAAAAAATTATCTACTTATGAAAATTGTAAAAAATTCATAAATGGCTCAAATATTACCCCTTTTGACATGAAACAGTACAAAGACTAAAAGTTGACCATGATAAATCTAATGACATACCAAATGATCCCAATTAGGACCATGACATACCTTATAAGAATTATAAGACCCTATATCTAGTTTTGTACTATAGGGGGTTAACCTATTTTAACTTGTGGTCATAATAGTCAGTAGTTATAACCACCCTCATCATGAATTAAGTCATAAAAGATATATGTAGGTTTAAATACATAATGGGGAAAGATCCTAGAATCATTCCTAAATAAGATTACAATCAAGTTCAAGAAGTCAATAATATAATCAATGGGTTTCCATGATCCTTCTATTATTAATTTGATGGAGTTATCAACAAGAACAAACACAATAAGTGTTTTAAAAGCTCACAAGAAACACTAATAATGAGTACTCAGTAAAGAGAAACATAACATTGAGAGAAACAAAATAGTAATTTATCCACCACCTATGTCACTCTTTCCATCAATAACATGAAGTTAAATATTAAAAACATCCATTCATATCACTATTTAAGGGTATATTTATAACCACCCTCGACATGAGTCGTGTCATAATTTAAGATAGATGTAGGTTTAAAGACAAAGCAAGGTTAGATTTTAAAATCATTCCCAAATAAGCATACCATCAGGTTCAAGCAATCAACAATATAGTGAATCATTTTCATGACCTTCTATTATTAACTTGATAAAGTTATTAACTAAAATGAACACAATAAGTGTTTTAAAAGTTCAAAAGAAACATTAATACTGAGTACTAAGTAAAGAGAAACATAATATTGAGATAAATGATATTAATTTGTCCACCACCTATGCCACTCTTTCCATTAATAATAAGAAATTAAACATTAGAAACATCCATTCCTATCACCATTTAAGGTAATAGTTATAACCACCCTCAACATGAGCTTATTCATAAAAGATAGATGCAAGTTTAAAGATAGAATAGGATAAAATCATAAAATCATTTGCAAATAAGCATATCATCAGGATCAAGTAGTAAAAAATATAGTCAATGAGGTTTATGATCCTTTTATTATTAACTTGATTGAGTTATAAATAAACATGAACACAATAATTCTTTTACAAGTGCATATGAAATGGTTATACATGCCCATTCTTCACGTTAGTGCAATTATCACTGAATCATTAAGGAAAAATTTCACATGATAATCATTTCATCTTAGCTTAACTATGTCAACAATAGATAACTAACAAGTAAAGTATTTACACACCAAATACAAGGGAATCATGCATAAAAATAAAAGCTCATTTTAATGCCTTGCATGCATTATCATAATGAGTATAGTGAGCATGTAATAGAAATTCTAATATCTAATTACCCTACAAAAATCCATTTCAATTACTACTTGAAATAAAAATTACACTCCTGTGCTCTAGCTCATAGAATTTGACATTAATACATAGGTCATTATAATAATATATTCAAGTATGCAATCAATAGGGAATTAATAAATATTATGTTAACTATATTTTTGACTGGTTGAAAGAATTAATGATTAATTAGGGCAATGTTTATTTTATGTTTACTATATTGTTGACTCATTAAAGTAATTAATTATTAGTTAGGGAAAAATAATTCATTAAACACATAATTTAGTGAATAGCTTGTGTAAGTAGGATATGCTACATATAATTTATTGAACACATAATTCATTCAATGCCAGTTACTACTTCAAACATAACTCACAGTCTTATATTTTACTTCCTATAATAGGGAACTAACTATATTGTTAACTAATTGAACCCATGATGGTATGATTATTTGAGAAATATTTTAGGATCTTAACCTATTATGCACTTAAACATGCATCTATCATCTATTACTAAGATCATATTGATTGTGGTTATAACTATACTTGATTGTATGTACATAACAAGGGTTGAATTTCTATACATTTGAATTACTTTATGATATAAAGATAAAATACAAAGGTATATAATTCAAATTCCTTTATATGTAGCATATAAAACAATGATTATGCATTGATTTCATTTACATTCACTAAATTATATGTATCATATTCTAATTAGATAAAGCATTTAATAAATTATGTGTTGCATGAATGATTTTGTCATAACTAATCATTAATTCCTTCAATTGTCAACAATACAATCAACATAAAACAAACCCAAATGTGTTACACAATCTAAATTGATATGCCATTCTAAGATGCTAAACTAATATCATGCTTAAGGGTTGGGGATTCAACAATGTAGACAATGAATTCATTGTATATAACCAACTTGTATAGTAAAATGATTCCTCGGGGATGCTCCCATGGTTTTTGATTCTAGAATCAAGTAATGATGAATGAGATCGTACATAGGTATAAAAGGTAATGGAAAACAAGAACTAGTATACTCTTTAAATAGGGGAAAGGTGCACAAGTAATAAGTTAGTGTTCAATGGATATTTAGTATTTTATTTTTCAACTAGTGTTTAGATTAACCCCTAGAATGTGCCTTATTCACCATAATTTTCCTTAACCATTATCCTTTTCCTTAACCACTATTCTTTTTGTCTTAATCATTTTTATTTGCTTTAATGTGTTATTAATGGATGTTACCCCAAACATTAGCACTGGACATTGGCTGATTAGGTGGGCCTTGTGGACATGTCAACTAGAAATGAAAATGTTCTTTCTAGTTAAGGCACTCCATTTGAACATGGCCTATTTGTGTTTAGTGTGCATATTTACTAGCATTATTTTGGAAAAGAAAAGTGATGAGGCATAAGACTGTTCATGTCATAATCAATGTAATGCAAAGGGTATTCAAATATCAAGTTAACCACCAATGGGAATAAATAATAAATGCTACCAAATATTGGTAAATATTTGTAATGTGTGATATGATAGTTGTTGTGGTTTAAAATAACCCCTTATAATGGTTCAATTTGTAATAGGTTGTGTGGATTTTGTCAAAATTATTACACTTGAATAATTTTGGTGTTGTAATTTATATATGTTAAAATAAATGTAATATGTGGATAAACAAGAGCCATATAATGGCCATTACTACCATTTTATAATTTTTATAATTAAAATTTAGTAAGTGATTAAATATTTCAAATAAAATAACTCAGTGATGATAGCCTATTAGTGAATGAATTGAATGTTAGAAGTGGGAGGTCTCAGGGTCCATTCCCTAGATGACCACTTTCTAACATCATTTTCATACTAAGTTATGACAAGTTATTTCATGAAAAATATCCAATGAAATGGATTATCATCTCGATGTTCAATGTGATGGGGGTCGATATGTAGCTTAAAAATTGTGTTCTATATGATAAGGCAAGTCCATATAATATGGATAGGAATATTATTCACCACTAGTTTGGGAATTTTGATTATAAAAATGTCTATACCCAAAAATATTCTAAAAATATAAAAAATTGGCTCTATAATTTTTGTCAAAACTCAACATCTCAAAACATTTAGGATCTTTACACCTTCCCTCCATCACATAGTCTTCCCCACTGATTGGCTTTGATGCATCTCTTTCTATGATTGAGGTTGGCCAGCTGGCCCTTCTACCTCTCTCATCATTTCCCCTATTCATCTCACTATGATGACTAGTGTTCTTACTTTGTCCTTTTTGGTGTAATGCATTGGGTAACCCATGAATTTTATAGGGTTCCAATAGAAGCCAGTCAAGGTTCATTACTTACTAATCAAATCAAAGGATGCCCTAAGGTATTAGTCCTCTCCTCCTTTAGGTGGATGCAACTCTTTAAGATTGGATGTGGAGTAAGTCAAGACGTCCAAAATGTAATATTTCATCTTTGTAGCTTCACATGAGGAGTAGGTAGACATTCCCATTACTTAGACCTTAGTTATGACCAAAACCATACTAGTAGTTTCCTTTGAAGACAAATCATTAGAAGAAATTATTTTGAATGAGAATTGGTTTTCCAAAAATGGTTTAATCTGTAGGTTTGATGATTTTTGGCCAAGCCTTCTTTCCCTGTGTTAGTGGATTTTGGATTCATAGTAACCCCTCCTGGAGAAGAATTTAGAGATATGCCATGATGCCATAGGTTTTTTATTGTAATTTTTGAATACTTGGCTGATTGAAATAGAGTGTCTCTAGCTAAATCATGGTCTTGGGATCAACATCTTCTTTTTATAAAACCATTGTGCTTGTGCTTCAACCCCTTGCTAAATTTTTTGATATCAACTCTGTTTGGGTTCAGCTACCCTACCTCCCTCTATAATTTTAGACTAATTCTAGTCTTTCAACTATTAAAGGCTCTCTTAGTAAACTAGTGATGATCAATGCCTCTACCTATATCTTTTCTTGTACCACATATGTGTAAATTATGGCAAGTTTGGACTTACTTCAAGATATCCCCACTTCTATTGAGTTAAAAGTGAATGATTAGAGATGGACACAAATTTTGGATTATGAGTGCTTACCTTTTAGATGCTGCAGGTGCTTTGCATATGGTAATATGGCCTCTTATTATTATTCCATTAAGTGTAAATTAGAATTTTCTCGGCAAAAGGATACAATTGCTAAACACGTCTCTATTTTTCCTACAATCCCTATCCCTATTGTTTCAAGTTTAGATTTTATTGGCCCTCAAAGAGTGGATCATTAGGCTCCTAAAACAAGTATGGTATGTACATCTTTGTTTATTTTATAATAGATTAATGTGGCTAATAAGGCTGAAGCATGGTTTTTCTCAAAAAAGCAAACAATGTTGAGGATGGGGAAGGTCATCAAGAGAAGATTCCCACTCTTATTATGGATTCTGTTATTTCAGGTGTTGTGGAGGAATGGATGGTAGTCCAAAAGAAAAAAAAAGGAAGATTGGACATGGAATAACCTCCTAAGACTCTTCACTCTCACATCAAAAAAGGTATTGAGAGACCTTGATGGGATTTCTTGGGTTCACATTAGATGGGTTAATCTCTCTTTGGTAGGTAGGAGGCTGGTTTTAACTAGTTCTTATTTCTTTACTCCCTTAAAGATTTTTATTCAAGACAAACTACTAAGTTTTCTGATATTATTTTTTGTGGTTGAGGGACCCCTTAACACTTAATTATCTCTAAAAAAATTCAAATAAAATAATAGATGAATATCAAAACTAATTTTAGACATAAAATGTAATTCAAAAAAGTATATAACATCTTAAAAAAATAAGTTATAAAAAGTTTGTAGCTTGACTCTTGCTAGACAACTCTTATCCATATTTACTTATTGGAGATCGCTTTTTGTTATTGTATTTTATAGCAAAGTTGAATTTATGTTTGCTTTGCTTCTTTTGAATATTAAAACATAGCTTTAGGCTCTTGTACATAATTTTAGAATTATGAAATCTCTTAATAAAACTTTAGCTATCTAGACTCCCTTTTAAAATAAAATAAGACATTTAAATTATAAATACTCACGTATCTTTTCTTTTTATCCAATTTTCATCTTTAAATATATGGAGTCCTTCAACACAATATTTTATTTAAATTAGTGGGGAGATCCAACTAATAAAATAAGAGCATTGATATTTAACATATTTTAAAATAAGCTTAGTATCCTTAAACAATATTTAAATAGTATTTGGTGCAAAAAAATTGTAACAATCAAACATGAAATTGTAAAAATAAATAAAAGTAAAAATTAAAAGGGATTAAAAATATTGAGGACTATTTTGACATGTGTTAGTGTTGTTGGGCATTTCTGGTAGAGAGCCCAAGAAACACATGAGAAATGAAAAAATGGGTGAACAATTACAATTTGATAATTATATTAATAATTTATAATTTAAAAAAATAATGAAGAAATATACAAACACATTAAAAATACATGAAATATTTTGAGGCCATTTGTAAGTATGTACACTTTCACCCCATTCAAAATATTTATAATCGATTGTGATATAAAAATTATTTTATTTATATTTCATTTTACAAGTCACTCTTTCCTTATAGGGCATATAAGAATCATTTGAGAAAATAAATTTTATATTCTAACCAATAACAATCTTTGACAAGATATTATACTTTGCCAATTCTAAAGTTGGGCACCCAAATATTAAAGAATACTCTTATCCATATTCTCATTGAATATTCTATTTATTTGAATATAATAATTAAAAATACATTTCGAAAGTGACAAATATTACAATATTTATTTGCTCACTAAAATATCAATTATACGTGACAAAAATATTTATTTGACATATATCATTATAATTATTTTATTATTTTTCATTTTTAATATATGAAAAAATTACTACACAAAACACTTGTCTAAGTCAAAAGAATTATGTTTATTATACTAATTATACTTGAGAATGTTTGTTGAAGAGAAACAATATTGAATATATATAATTTTAAAGGGTTAAATTTTTTCTTTAAAATTTTTTATAAAAAAATGACATTTATTATAGAACTTATATTATTTTGATAATTATATTATAAAAATTATACAACTTCTTAACTGATGATTCCTTATTATTAAAAATTTATAAAATTTACTTATAACTAATCCAAAGCTATTTTATAATAATCATATATAGAGACCTACATACCTATCATTCAACGAGTGTCTAATACCTTTGAATGTAGCTTTTTTATGTTCCAATAATTTTTATAATCATTTTCAAATAATATTATTATTCCCATATTTATTCCAATACATGTATAATTTCATCTACTTTATTTCAATTTAATTTTGTCTCATTTTTTTATTTTTAAACTAGAAGTTACATTTAAATTTAATTTTGAATAATTTGACAAAGTATAAAAAGTTTAAAATATCTTAATCCTTTCTTTGTATATCTTTCTATGTGGCCAATAATGTTTTCACCCTTACTAATCATACTCAATATTTAAGTATCATTCATTGTTGTATTAAACTTATATCATAAATTTATATACAAATTCAGCTAAAAAAAAATTAACAATACAAAAACAAGGACTAATCACTACATAACCCTTGTTAAAATTAGTATTGAAACATCAACTATTTATAACTTTAAATTGATAAACTTGTATTTACAATACATACACAAAAACATCACAATAATATAAAACCATTTAATAAGGATAATAGTTGTAATAGATTTTATGTGAAAATTAAAATAAAAAAGTGGATGTATGAATTTTTCGAAATTAATTAAAAATTCTCTTAATTTAAAATAAGAGCCGAGTCATTTTTCATAGAAGATAATTATCATAGAAAAATTATACCTCTTCAAAATATTTTTTCATAATTTTATATTCGATAAATTATAATGTAAATGTTAATTAATATATTATATATGTTAGTACATAATAATCAATTTGATTCACACACACACACACACACACACACACACACACACACACACACACACACACACACACACACACACACACACACACACACACACACACACACACACACACACACACACACACACACACACACACACACACACACACACACACACACACATTCTTTTTATTGAGTATTATTTTATGTAGTAATTTTAGGATAAGAACCAAGGTCTAAGGGGTATTTCATTCCTCCAAATTCATTTGAGACATGATATTTTGATGGCGTAGCATATAAATAATTTACACCACTCCCATTGAGATAATCATTTTATGTAGTTTGGAAGCTCATTGAGTGGTATTGGGTCCTATTAGGAAAAATGTCACAGTGAATTAATGGACATGTCACATCAAATTGGATCACATACCATTTTATTCACATTGAATGCAATTGACATGTATTGGCATGATCTACATATGGACTAATGCTGGGAACATTGCCAACATATCCACAATTAGCTAAACATTGGCAAAGATAAAATGTTATTGATTATCCTCATATAGTGGCATACTATATACACTTTTGACATTCAATTTTTTATAAGGAGATATTGAAAAAAGGAATGAAAGTAAAGTATTATTCTTTTGGATATGAATTGAAATATAAAGGTTCACTACATGTGCATGGATTCATATGGTTAGACAAATAACGAAATATGGATAACCATGATTGGAAAAATGATCGTGAATGAAAAATTGCTGAGAAATACTTGTATTTTATTGTTCAAACATGGAATCATAAGGAAGATCCACACCAATGAAAGATATAGGTATATTATCAATCCTCACCTAATCTATGTTTTATATAATATTTTTATTTTCTCAATGTAACTAAAAATTATTATACATCATGAATTTTAGGCATTATAAAATTTTATGCAACATCGATGTCTTTGAAATACAAGACAAATGACATAGGTGGATATGGAGTGTGACTATAAAGAGCTACTCAATTGTGTATAATGACATACAATTTGAAGAGAGGGTGTCTAACCACTTAAGAAAAGAGGGAAAATGTTTTATAGGTATGATATTTCATCATTTAAATAGTTGTATAAAAATTATACATAATATTTGTGTAAGAATTAATAATCAAGTTTATTATTTCTTATAGGTAGGCACATCATGGCCATTGAATCTTGATGGTTCAATATTATATCAATACACAAGCCAAAGGATGAGGTCTTGGAAGGATAATCTTTGGGTGTTTTGGATCTTGATTTCTTACACAAGCCAAAGGATGAGGTCTTGGAAGGATAAGTTTGGTATATTATGGAGCTTAGTATCTCTCAGAAGCCAAAGTAATAGGTCTTGGAAGGACAAGTTTGGGGCATTTTAGATCTTGGTAGTTTCCACAAGCCAAAGGACTAGGTCTTCGAAGGATAAGTTTGGGGCATTATGGATCTTGGTAGCTCACACAAGGCAAAGGACCATGTCCTAGAAGGACAAGTTTTTGGTATTATGGAGCTTGGTAGCTTAGACAAGCCAAAGGAATAGGTCCTAGAAGGACAAGTTTGGCACATTTTTGAGGGTGATTGATCACCCAAGCCAAAGCATTCAAATATTCTTCATAAACCATATCATCCTAGTTAGGGACTTGAATTGGATTGTAAGCCAGTTCTTCTATTTGTTCCTTGTATTAATTATTATGAGGAGGGTATGGATCCATCTCCCAAACAACATTTTCTATAGTTGGGTCTTCAACAAAGTGATCTTTAAAAACCACTTCTTCCTCAAAGAGGTGATGATTATAGTCAATTTGTGCAACCATTATATCATAATATGGATTATACGTGACTCCACCATAAGTGTAGTTAGATATATCTACATCAATAAATAAATCTCTAAAAATAAATACGCTTAGAATTTTACAAACTCAAAAAAAAAAAAAAAAAATTGTAAAGTATAAATGGTTCAAACTTGGTCTAACTTGATCAAAAGGGTGGAGCTATATCTCCAAACAATGATTTGATTATGGAGCTGTATCTCCAAAATAGTTTGTGCTAAGACTTAGCATAAAATAGTCTAACGTCAAATTTAATAAACACAACAGATCAAGAGCATGAATAAAAATGGCATGTCAAAAGTCTAGGCCAAAGTGTTATAAATAAGGTCTAAATGAGGAAATGGAAAAAAGTCGCTAGGTATTTTATCCAAATGTGGAGTCAAAATCTAGGCTCAAATAGGATGTGCGAGGAATCTTGACCAAATAATGTCAAAATATCATATTGAAAAGGATGATAGTGATTTGATTTAATCTAACAAGTTTGGAATAATTTTGACATAGACCCGATACAAAAAATCAAACATAAACATGATCAGTTGGTATAAGCCATAAGGTAAAAGGGGCCTAGGGAAAAGGTTATGTTCTCCCAAATAAAGGTAAAAACTATGATGAAGATAGGATTTGTGAACAAATAAGCAATATTTTTCAAATTTGGTTAATTAATTAACTAAAGTCACATAACCCAAAAGAGAAATATTTGTGTATCAACCCCTATGAAGCGAGGCCTAAATGAAAATCAATTAATGTTTGAATGTGAACTTGGCAAGGCTAATTTAAAACTCAAATTTTGAAGAGTAGGATTTGATTAATCAAATAATCTAGACAAGATTGGATGGCATAATGACAAATAATGAGGATCTAAATGGCATACATGACATGGTTTAAAACAATGGTTTTGGTACAAGTAAAATGAGTTTTGAAATAATTTGAGTAGCATAATGGTGTAAGCATGCTCTAATGGTGTGATCAATGTTTTTTTTCAAAGACCCCAAGGCATGAACTTGATAATTATTTGGATAGCATAATGGCAGCCATTTTAATCAGGTGATACACACACAAACATGTTTAGCAAAAATTGCAAGGCACAAGTATCATGTAAAACAACCAACATAATGTCTCTTTGACAAAGGAGTGACATATAAAAAATTGGTTTTGCTATAAAGAAACATGATAAGTTTTAGTCTCAAAACACCAAGAAAGAAAATGATAAAATGCAAGTAAATCATCCAAATTCCTATCAAGGGTATGGTAATTTGGGGTTGACTAAAACAAATTAGTTTTTGATAATCTAGATTGATCCCATATCTATCGACTTTCAATCATAAAATAAGAGAATAAGCATGTCATTTGGGTCAGTGCCATATGGATTATTGTAAAAAGGTATTACCCATTTAAAAACCACTAAATTCATCACTCAATCAATATAATATGATGGTCGGCATGCTCAAACATCCTAGGCTTAGTCTCTACTAATAGAAATGGTTTAATCACTCAAACCACTCTCCCAGTGAGGGTACCCAATATATAAAACCCCTATGAAAAGGGGTTGAAGATGATGTCAAGAGATGAAACTTTAAGTGAAAGCTTCCCTAAAAAATTTATGAGAGGTGATGAAATTATCCTCACAAGCCAAGATGCATGAAAATAATTGACAAGTAAAAAGACTTTATGGTTATTTTCATATAACCCAATACTATGCGAGTTTAAGGAGAGCTTAGATAAAGTTATTTATATGCCTTTGGACTAAGGAAAAATGCAAAAAAAATGGTATTTTTGATCCCATAAGTTCCCTACAGAGGATGGGGGAGAGTATACATGCAAAAATTCATTTTTGCTAAAATAACAATCAACAAACAATGTTGCAAACAATTAAAATGAAATTGATTTGATGTACCAAATTAAAATGTTTTATTATATTTGTTACTATCCCCTTGGCTTAAGTATGAAAATGGAAAGGATTTACACACAACTAAATAATGTAAAACCAACTAAGTTCATTTTAAGCCCAAAGATTGAAGTGTGCAAGATCTATCATATGTTCATGATTGAACACCAATTTAGAAATGTTTTAAAGATTTAAACATGTGTTTTAAGCAATAAATTTGAATTTTTGCTAAGATTTAACAATCTAGATTCATTTTAGGCACCAAATAACAAATGTGGAAAAACATAGCTTGTTCATTTTAGACCAAATTTAAAGTGTACATGATCTTAACCAAGTTATTTTTAAAACCCCAAATTTGAAGTATTTGACTAATAAAAAAACATGAAAAATGGTTTTCAATTAGCCTTTGATCCTAAAAAAAACAAAATTATAATGGCCTACTTAGAAGCTCTTTTGTGATTGAGCAAATGAACTTTGGAAAAGAGCTCTTAGGGTTTTAATTAAAATTGCCATAGTGACTGTCGATGGTTAGGATGACCATCACTGATTGGTTCATGGAGAACTACCAATGATTGATAGAATAATCACCAGTCAATAAAGATCATCGATGAAGACCTATTGACCCAAAGGCAAAACCTCAAAAGTCAAAATTTTTAAGTTAGCCTTGGTTAGATGAAATCTAATAAAAGTCAGCAAGGTAAATTCAAGTCTAATGATTTAGATGCATTTCAAACCTAGAAATATTGATAAGGAATGACAAAAATAATCAAAACAAAATATTTAAACATATTAATCCCCTGCAACCAAATTTTTAGTGATCACATAAGATCATGGGCAGTTAGGCAGAATCATCAATGGTTAGGGTCTAACCATTGATGATTTTACCTGATCATCGATGGTCACTGTGTAAAGCTGAGATTTTAACAAAAACTAAATCCAGCCAAATCAAGGTTAGAAAATCAATTTTAGAGAGATTCAAACATACAAATAATTATTTAAAATATGCATAATGATATCGTCACTATGTGGGATGTATTGGGTCCCATCGAGCATGCCATTTGTGATCAAGGAGTCAAAGAAGGATGGTTAGGTATTATAATTAGTTTTATAATGAAATCAATGGAAATGAAATCAAAATGAAAAGTAGAAAACTAAAAAGCATAACACTATCTTTGCCTAGATCAAAGGGAGGAGCATGGTAAATAAAAAAAATGAATTAATCTCAACTAAAATGCAAGAAACAAACATTCCTTACCTTCTTAATGCTCAAATAGTCTTCTTCGATTGGCTTACTCGAATTGTGCTCAAAAAGACTTTATCAATTGAGTGTGACTACCTTCATCTCCTCTTGGCATCATGGTTTGGCTTGGATTGACTTATATTTTGATGGCTTCTCTTAATTTTGGCATTATAACACTATGATTTTAGTTTTGTGAATCCATTCCTACATTATAACTCTATTTTGATTGAGTTCTTCAAATGAAGGGAATTAGGCTTGTATTTATAGGATTTAAAATCACCTTGGAATGGAGTAAATCTAGCATTATTTGAGTTTGAAAGGTGTCCAAATGGTCATGATTAGGTTTAGATAGGTGTGCATTTATATATTGTCATTTGGGACAACTCACAAAGGCTAATGATCACTTTCTAGGATATTTAAGATGCTCTTGATATTTGAATTTCCCATTTTTTGGTAATTAATTTATTAGATCATTTTATCAAGGATGACTTCACTTAGGCTTTGATTAGGTTTTTAGGTTAATTAATCCCTTTTAGGAATTTTTGACATTTGTTTGATTTTTGATTTAATTCAATGTGCATTTGCCTTGTTTAATTGATTTACGGGCTAGGTTGATTTATTTGTATGGTTATGAAGCCAAATTTGAGACCTTTAGAAATTATTGGTTTAGGTATTCAATGATTGGAAAGAATTGGTCTAATGTTAGGTATAGAGCCATTGGTGGCTAGTTTTAGATGTCTACAACTCTACTATCAAGTATGTAGTTATGAACTTGTTTATCACCCAAATTGAGAGTGAGGTAGAAAGGTAGAGGATTCTCTGATTTGGTAGAGGGTTTCAACATATTATTAAGATAATTGGTCATATCAAGGTTTCTATGACCATGACTTGGTAATGGATGACTAATATGGATAGTGGATAACTTTTTTTGCAAGATCTCTTTTTGGCCAGGTATATGAAGGACATCCCAAAGAAAAATAGATGTATTAGCATTCTTCAATGAGTCCACAATGTTTAGAGAAGAAATACCTACCTTTTTTTGATACATTGGAGATATGGATGTGATTGAAATTTGAGGCATTGAATTACCTTGAGTATACTTACCAGCATTCTGACTTGAAGGAGATGTAGGATTTGTAGGGACTACCATGTTTATAGTCATGCATTGTCACCTTGTAAGAGGATTAGATGAACTTGTAGTCAAACCATTAGCATCTCATAAAGTCTTATTTTTATCTCTAGTATTGTTTGAAATTTAATTCACTTGATTAATCACAAAATTCTCTTCAATTAGGAATTTGGTGAAGCTTTCTCCTTGAGGCTACCAACTTTCATTTATTTGCATGAGGACTTCATCTTCAATTGATAGCTACGGAGTGACTCCTAATTAAAAAACTAGAGATTTTTATCCTCCATTAATATCTATTAATTTGTCTTATTTTCATTCCTCTCCTTGGATTAGATTTCTATGTACCACTACTATTTCTCTTATGTTGGATGTTAAAGTAGGATTGTATGCATTGGCAGTCCTATTGAAGTTAGGCTACCATTGACCTTCTTTCCTTCCTTGTGACAAACTTGAAAACTATGGATCTTTGAGAGTTCCCTCTATTTGAGATAAAACATAGGGCACTTTCCCTATTTTCCCAACTAAGATGATTATATGGGTGGATCAAATAGGTCTTGGTGACTGTTGACCAATTTTTGGTCCTACAAACCAAAATTTAGCACCCCCTCCTTTTAACTTGCAAAGGTAATCTAAACCATGTTTTGGATAGATCATACCTCTACTACCTTGTGCATAAAATGTTCTCGACCAGATATTTCTAATGAAAAATCCAAGTGTTTTGTCATTTTTCTTAGTCTAGTGTAAATCAGGGTTGTGCAGGTGCATTACTTGTCTACTTTTATCAGTAAAAGCGATAGAAGGACCCGAAATGGTCTAAATTAGTTTACAAAATGTAATGGATTTCCTTCAGAGGGAATTTTTATGGCTTAAAGGATGTTTACAAAAAGTTTTAAGGGTAAGTACCCTTGTCGAGGGCACCTTGGGAAAGGTGAAGTCCATTTTAGAAAGCCCAAAGGGCACTTTTGGATGAAAGAAACCTTTGTTGGGGGAAACCATTTAAAGGAAGGATAAAGATTGCAAAGTCCTAAAGGGAACATGCCCTTTGAGAAAATAAGCAAATCAAAAGAAAGAATTCCTTTAGATAAAATGTCTAAGGGAATTCCTTTAAACATTTTGTCTAAAGGAAAATGTGGCAAAAGCCCTGATAAGTCAAAGAAAAGGCCAAGGCAAAGGAGAGGTTAAAGGAAGATTACAAAACATAGGTAAAGACAAAGCAAAAAAGACAAAACAAGGAATAGTTTCAACTATTGACAAAGATAAAGGACAAAATCAATGACCACTCAGACCAAGACAAGTGGCATGGATGACTCAACAAGCAGAATAAATACATTTTGTGATATATATCTACCGAAAACCAATAAAATAGATGAGTTTTCAAACTGTAGAGGAGAGAAGCTCATGTTTTCATGCTTCACCATTAATACATAGCTAATTGAACCTAGCATTGAAGAGAGCATGGTCTAATCAACACAACTTAGGGATGGCTTTGTCATTTTTAAGGTGTATCCCATGCTTTTGTAGGCCCAAGATAACAAGGGAAATGACTTGGACATATACATCATGGCTCTCCAATACATAATTAGAAGAATATGAAAACATCATGGGCTTGTGGTCTCTGTAGAAGTGTTTAAATCAACATGGGTTTCTATCCCTTGATTTGTCAACTATCTATTTACAAGTTCTCTATATGTTTGTAAATTCTAATTTGAGAATGGATCTCTCAGCATTGTATGGCAAAGCCTTGAAGGAATATACATTGAATCAAAAGAAGCATTTTTACCTCCATTTGAACTTGCACTTTTGCATACGTCTATGGTTTTATCTTATGTCAAGTCATTTCATTTTCATGCTTTAATAAATTTATGCCAACATATCTAGTGTATTGTGAGTTCTTCTCTTGCAAGTCAACAAGAAGTGTCTAGCTCAAAGTATAGGCACATGTGAATAGGCTATCCATAGTGTGTCTTAGAAAACCTCTAGTAGTTATTCTTCCTTGTATCTCCATAGGCCCTCCTATTGAAACACTAATGCAGGAAAGGTTCTCATTTTAATTAAGTGTATGCTTGCTTCTCTCTGGTGTAAAGTGTATGTCAAAGCTGAGTAGACCAACCATTTTAGTGCACCACCACATTAGTTTAAGTTTTGATTTTAGTATTTATCTCCATTTTCATCCCCACCCATTGTTAATAGTAGAAATACAGGGCCTAAAGGTGCATCAAAGGGAGCTATCCCCTAATCTAGAGATTCATCCCTCATGTTTGTAATCCACGTCAAGAGGAATATCTCCATTATTCCACATGGAGGAAGAAAGTTGAGCCTCCATTTAAAGGGTGTAATCCACTGTGTTAACATTGAAATTATTCAATGATTTATAGATAGATATCACATCAATAGATCATTCAAATCTTTAAACACCCAAAGACATGCTTCTCAGGATCACCGATTGTGTATCATACTAGTGTACTAATTGTACCTTATGTGTTAAAATCTTTTGACATGATTACCTATTTACATGTGATGAGAGTATCATGATATGTAATTTATCACTTGTGAAGGTGTGATCAAAACATATTCACCATCCCAATCATTGATAAGTTCCTTAATGTGTACCTCCCACCTTGATAGGTCTAGTTGGTAGGTTATGAAACTATGATGTTTGCTTAAAAAATGGCATACCTATAGGTATATACTATAGTAATAGGTACCATGTATTGCCTTAAGACCTTCTTGGATTCTTCAGAGTTCATATCATAGTTTAAATTTTATATACTATGCCTTGAGTGAGACCAACACACCCACTATTCATTCCAACCTATATTGTCACCCTATAATCAACCTGCAGGTCTATATTTTGAGGAAAAAAGAGGTCCTATAGGTTGTGATATGGGTTGAGACACCATATTTTAACTTATCTCAATGTTGTTTAGACAACTAGTGTCATTCCAATTCCAAATGAGTAGTTATATGCAAGGTTATGCCTTCATCAGGTCTTATATCACCACAAGGCCATTTGGGGTTCAAATTCCATTAGATAATACTAAGGGACTATAGTGAAATATTTCATGAGTTGGGAAATATCCATAATCATACTGATTTTGATAAATATACCAATGGTCATGTCAAAAAATATCCCCTATGATAGGAATTTAGGATGGAAACATTTAGACTTTCCAATACCTCATATATTTCACTGTGGGAATATTGAAAAAAGGGTGAAAACCCTATTTTAGAAACTTTAAGGTAATTGGTCCATAAAGTTACTAAGTCAATGTAAGAGCATGGAATTAAGATTGTTTGTCGCTCAATGGATTCACTAATGATTTATATATCACCTTCAACACCTCAAGACCTTAAGGAAGTTCCAAACACATTTCAACATATACCTTCCAATTGATCTTTACATTGTTTGAGTCAACTCTAGGTGTACATTACAGGATATAGGGTAGTGAAAGTGAGAACTTTACAATATTCATAATGGATGAACCTATAATAAATATTAGGCCTCCATAAAGTACTCAAATGTATCCTTAAAATATTTAATGACTTCAAACTAATTTCAACCTCTTTATTATAACATGATTAGTCTCCTGTGGGGTAGCTGTAGGTGTCTATCAATGATATAAGACTGTGTATTGAATTTGCATTGGTTGTCACAGTATTTTATATGTCTTTTGAATGGATTGGATTGATTTCTGATGTTCTAAGAGTATACCCAACTATTTAAAATATTTATTACCTTTCCATGACTATGTTATATACTTTCATTCACCTTATCCACTTGACTTTCGGTGAACACATGTAGGAAATTTACTGTGTTGGCCTTTCTTGACTTCTAACTTCCCATGGAGATGTATTAGAGACTAAAAATTATTAGAGAGGTTTATTATTATGTTTTTATTATTGGCATATTACATCAACCTTGATTTAATTCACTAAAGGGAAAGAAAACCTCTATAGCTGATGAACATGCCTACAACATAACAATGAAGCTCCTACCATGACAAACTGAGATGTTTTGTTCCTCAATCCACCTCCACACATGAAATAAAATATGGAAACCATTATATAAGTATGTCCACATATTATATAAGTAATTTCATCAATTGGATTGTATGGATTAATGTAAACAAAAGCAAAACTTGTGGGGCATGGGATTAGTATGCATAAAGGAGTAGTCAAATTCTTAACATTGATTCATAAAGTATAGACAACCAATATTTTAAATTTTATTATGAATATATATTATACTAAGGGTAATAATATCCAAAAATATCTTTTGTCTTGAATCAACTTTTGTAGTCCATAATCAACCAAAATCGGTTGGCCACTTTTACATGCCTAGTGGAGTGATGAAGAGATGAAGCAATTTTAAGTTACTTTTGGGACTTTCAAAGCTGAAAAAGTGTCAAAGTGAGCTCATGGGAGATGAAGGGTCACTACAAAGCCTTCCACATGTGCCACAACCTCTACAAAAGCTGTACAACTTCTCAAACATCCTGTTTCTTAACTATTTTCTTGATTTCAACATAGTACCTACAATATTTTTAGTTAGGATTGACATGAATGAAAAGAATATAACATAGAAGATGTTGATAAACACTCAGACACCTTTCTCTACTTATGAAAACTATAAAAACTTCATAAAAGGATTAAATATTACCCCTTTTGACATGAATTGGTACAAAGACTAAAAGTTGACCATGATAAATCTAATGACATACCAAATTATCCTAATTAGGACCATGACATACCTCATAAGACTTATAATACCCTATATCAATTTTTTCACTATAGGGGGTTAACCTATTTTAAATTGTGGTCAAAATAGTCAGTAGTTATAACCACCCTCAGCATGAGTTAAGTCATAAAAGATATATGTAGGTTAAATACATAATGGGGAAAGATCCTAGAATCATTCCTAAATAAGATTACATCAAATTCAAGTGGTCAAAAATATAATCAATGGGTTTCCATGATCCTTATGTTATTAATTTGATGGAATTACTAACAAAAAAAAATAATAATAAGTGTTTTGGAAGCTCACAATAAAAACTAATACTGAACACTAAGTAAAGAGAAACATAACATTGAGAGAAACAAAATACTAATTTGTCCACCACCTGTGTCACTCTTTCCATAAAAAACATGAAGTTAAACATTAGAAACATCCATTCATATCACCATTTAAGGGAATTTTTATAACCACCCTCAACATGAGTCATGTCATAATTTAAGATAGATGTAGGTATAAAGACAAAACAAGGTTAGATTCTAAAATCATTCCCAAATATGCATACCATCAGGTTCAAGCAATAAAAAATATAGCCAATAATTTCCATGACCTTATATTATTAACTTGATAAAGTTATTAACAAAAATGAACAAAATAAGTGTTTTAAAAGTTCACAAGAAACATTAATACTGAGTATTAAGTAAAGAGAAACATAATATTGAGATAAACATAGTATTAATTTATCCACTATCTATGCCACTCTTTCCATTAATAATAAGAAATTAAACATTAGAAACATACAATAATATCACCATTTAAGGGAATAATTATAAGCACCCTCAACATGAGCTTATTCATAAAATATAGATACAAGTTTAAAGATAGAATAGGGTAAGATCCTAAAATCATTTGCAAATAATCATATCATCAGGTTCAAGTAGTAAACAATATAGTCAATGAGGTCCATAATCCTTTTATTATTAACTTAATTGAGTTATCAACAAACATGAACACAATAAGTATTTTACAAATGTGTATGAAATGGTTATACATGCCCATTATTCACATTAGCACAATTATCACTGAATAATTAAGGAGAAATTTCACATGATAAGCATTTCAGATTAACTTAACTATGTCAACAATAGAGAACTAACATGTAAAGTATTTATACACAAAATGCAAGGGAATCATGCGTAAAAATAAAAGCTTATTTTAATGCCTTGCATGCATTATCATAATGAGTATAGTGAACATGCAATAGAAATTCTAATTTCCAATTACCCTACAAAAATGCATGTCAATTACTACTTGAAATAAAACTGACACTCCTATACTCTACCTCCTAGAATATGGCATTAATACATAGGGCATTATAATAATATAGTCAAGTATAAAATAAATAGGGCATTAGTAAGTATTATGTTAACTATATTGTTGATTGGTTGAAGGAATTAATGATTAATTGGGGCATGGTTTGTTTTAGGTTTACTTTATTATCGACTCATTGAAGTAATTAATGATTAGTTAGGGAAAAATAATTCATTAAACATGCAATTTATTGAATAGTTTGTGTAATTAGGATATGCTACATATAATTCATCGAACACATAATTTATTCAATGCTAGTTACTAATTCAAATATAACTCACAGTCCTATATTTTCCCTCCTATAATAGGGAATTGACTATATTGTTAACTACTTGAACCCATGATGGTATGATTATTTGAGAATGATTTTAGGATATTAACCTATTATGCACTTAAACATGCATCTATCATCTATTACTAAGATCATATTGATGGTGGTTATAACTATACTTGATTGTATATACAAAACAAGGGTTGAATTTCCATACATTTGAATTACTTTATGATATAAAGATATAATATAAAGGTATAGAATTCAAATTCCTTTATATATAGTATATACAACAATGATTATGCATTGATTTCATATGCATTCACTGAATTATATGTATCATATCCTAATTAGGTAAAACATTTAATAAATTATGTGTTACATGAGCAATTTTGTCATAACTAATCATTAATTCCTTCAAGTGTCAACAATATAATCAACATAAAACAAACCAAAATGTGTTACACAATCTAAATCGATATGCCATTCTAAGATGCTAAACCAATATCATTCTCAAGGGTTGGGGATTCAACAATGTAGATAATGAATTCATTGTAGCTAACCAACCTGTATAGTAAAATGATTCCTCGAGGATGATCCCATGGTTTGTGATTCTAGAATAAAGTAATGGTGAATGAGTTCCAACATAGATATAAAAGGTAATGGAAAACAAGAACTAGTATACTCTTTAAATAGGGGAAAGGTGCACAAGTAACAAGTTAGTGTTTAATGGATATTTAGTATTTTATTTTTCAACTAGTATTTGGATTAACCCCTTGCATGTGCCTTAATAACCATGATTTTCCTTAACCATTATCCTTTGCCTTAACCGCTATTATTTGTGTCTTAATCATTGTTATTTTCCTTACTGTGTTGTTAATGGATGTTACCCCAGACATTAGCACTGGACATTGACTAATTTGGTGGGCTTTGTGGACATGTCAACTAGAAATGCAAATGTTCTTGCTAGTTAAGGCACTCCATTTGACCATGGTCTATCTATGTTTAGTGTGCATATTTACTAGAATTCATTTGGAAATAAAAAGTAATGAGGCATAAGACTATTCATGTCATAATCAATATAATGCAAAGGGCATTCAAATATCAAGTTAGCCACGAATGGGAATAAATAATAAATGCTACCAAATATTTGTATTGTGTGATATGATAGTTTTTGTGGTTTAAAATAACCCCTTTTATTGGTTTAATTTGTAATAGGTTGTGTTGATTTTATCAAAATAAATGTAGTATGTGGATAAACAAGAGCCATATAATGGCCATTACTACCTATTTATAATTTTTATAATTAAAATTTAGTAATTGATTAAATATTTCAAATAAAATAACTCAGTGGTGATAGCATATTAGTGAATGAATTGAATGTTTGAAATGGGAGGTCTCAGGGTCCATTCCCTAGGATGACCACATTCTAGTATCATTTTCATACTAGGTTATGATGAGTTATTTCATGAAAAGTATCCAATGAAATGGATTATCATCTTGATGTTCAATGTGATGGGGGTCGACATGTAGCTTAAAACTTGTGCTCTATGTGATAAGGCAAGTCATAAAATATGGATAGGAATATTATTCACCACTGTTTTGGGTATTTCAATTATAAAAATGTTTATACCCAAAAATATTCTAAAAATATGAAAAAGTGGCTCTACAGTTGCTGTCGAAACTCAACATCCCAAAACATTTGGGATCTTTACACATTCCCTCCATCACAAAATCTTCCCCACTAATTGGATTCGATGCATCTCTTTCTATGATTGAGGTTGGCTAACTGGCCCTTCCATCTCTCTCATCATTTCCCATATTCATCTCACTATGATGACTAGTGTTCTGACTTTGTCCTCTTTGGTTTAATGCATGGGCTAACCTAGGATTTTTATAGGGTTCCAATACAAGCTAGTTATGGTTCATTATTTACTCATCAAATCAAAGGATGCCCCGGGGTATCAGTCCTCTCCTCCTTTATGTGGATGCATCTCTTTGGGATTGGTTTTGGAGTAAGTCAAGAGGGCCAAAATTTAATATTTCATCTTTGTAGCTTCACATGAGGAGTAGGTAGACATTCCCATTACTAAGACCTTAGTTATGACCAAAACCATCCTGGTAGTTTCCTTTGAAGATAGAGCATTAGAAGAAGTTATTTTGAATGAGAAGTGGTTTTCCATGAATGGTTTAATCTATAGGTTTGATGATTTTTGGCTGAGCCTTCTTGCCCTATGTTAGTGGGTTTTGAATTCATGGTAACCCCTCCTAGAGAAGAATTTGGAGATATGCCATGATGCCATAGGCTTTTTATTGTAATTTTTAATTACTTGGCTAATAGAAACAGAGTGTCTCTAGCTAAATCATGGTCTTGGGATCAACATCTTCTTTTTCTAAAACCATTTTGCTTGTCCTTCAACCCTCTGCTTGAAAATTTTGATATCAGCTCTATTGGGGTTCAGTTGCCTTACCTCCCTCTACAATTTTGGACTAATTCTAATATTTCAACTATTAGAGGCTTTCTTGGTAAACTAGTGATATTCAATGCCTCTACACATATCTTTTCTTGCACCACATATGCATAAATTATGGCTAGTTTAGACTTACTTCAAGATATCCCCACTTCAATTGAGTTAAAAGTGAATGATTCAAGATGGATGCAAATGTTGGATTATGAGGGCTTACCTTTTAGATGCTAAAAGTTCTTTGCATATGGTAATATGGCCTCTTATTATTATTTCATTAAGTTTAAATTAGACTTTTCTTAGAGAAAGGATACAACTACTAAATACCTCTCTATTTCTCCTGCAATTCCTATCCCTATTCTTTCAAGTTTAGATTTTATTGGCCTGCAAAGAGTAGATCATTAGGATCCTAAAACAAGTATGGTAAGCGCATATTTGATTGTTTTAGAATAGATTAATGTGGCTAATAAAACTAAATCGTCATTTGTCTCAAAAAAGCAAACAAAGTTGAGGATGGGAAAGGTCATTAAGAGAAGATTCCCACTCTTATTATGGATTATGGTATATTGGGTGTTGTGGAGGAATGGATGGTAGTCTAGGAAATAAAAAAAGGAAGATTGGACATGGAATCACCTCCTAGGACTCTTCACTCTCACATAAAAAGAGGTATTGAGAGACCTTGATGGGCTTTCTTGGGTTCATATTAGACGCATTATTGTCTCTTTGGTAGGTTGGATGCTGGTTTTAACTAGTTCTTGTTTCTTTGCTCCTTCAGAGATTTTTATTCAAGACAAACTACTGAGTTTATTATTATAATATTTTGTGGTTAAGGGACCCCTTAACTCTTAATTATCTCTAAAAAAATTCAAATAATTTTTTTTATAAAAATTAATAATTATTAAATTAAATAATAGATGAATATCAAAACTAATTTTACACACAAAATGTAATTCAAAAAAGTATATAACATATTAAAAAAATAATTTATAAAAAGTTTGTAGCTTGTCCCCTGCTAGCCAACTCTTGTCCATATTTACTTATTGGAGATCCCTTTTTGTTATTGTATTTTATAACAAAGTTGAATTTATGTTTGCTTCACTTATTTTGAATATTCAAACATAGATTTTGGCTCCTGTAGATACTTTTATAATTCTAAAATAATTTAATAAAATTTCAGCTATCTAGACTCCCTTTTAAAATAAAATAAGACATTTAAATTCTAAATACTCACATATCTTTTCTTTTTATCTAGTTTTCATCTTTAAATATATGGACTCCTTTAACACAAGATTTTATTTAAATTAGTGGGGAGATCCAACTAATAAAATAAGAGCATTGAGATTTAACATATTTTAAAATAAGCTTAGTATCCTTAAAGAATATTTAAATAGTATTTGGTGCAAAAAAATTGTAACAATTTTTTCACATATTTATATATTCCAATTCCCATGTTTTTAATTTCATGTATTATTTTAAAATATAAATGGATTAAAAACTAATATAATATTAAAGACTTTATGCTTTCACAATCAAACATGAAATTGTAAAAATGAATAAAAGTAAAAATTAAAAGGGATTAAAAATATTCAGGACTATTTTGACATGTGTTAGTGCTATTGGGCATTTCTGGTAGAGAGCCCAAGAAACACATGAAAAATGAAAAAAATGGGCAAATAACCAAAATTTTATAATTATATTAATACTTTAAAAAAATAATGAAGAAATATACAAACACAGTAAAAATACATGAAATATTCTGAGGCCATTTGTAAGTATGTACACTTTCACCCCATTCAAAATATTTATAATTGATTGTGATATAAAAATTATTTTATTTATATTTCATTTTACAAGTCACTCTCTCCTTATAGTGCATATAAGAATCATTTGAGCAAATAAATTTTCTATTCTAACCAATAACAATATTTGACAAGATATTATACTTTGCCAATTCTAAAGTTTGGCACCCAAATATTAAAGAATACTCTTATCCATATTCTCATTGAATATTTTATTTATTTCAATATAATAATTAAAAATAAATTTCAAAAGTGAAAAATATGACAATATTTATTTGCTCATTAAAATATCAATTATATGTGAAAAAATATTTATTTGACATATATCATTATAATTAGTTTATTATTTTTCATTTTTAATATATATAAAAATTACTACACAAAACACTTGTCTAACTCAAAATAATTATATTTATTATTCTAATTATAATTTAGAATGTTTGTTGAAGAGAAAACATATTGAATATATATAATTTTAAAGGTTTAAATTTTTTCTTTAAAAATTTTAATAAAAAAATGACATTTATTATATAAATTATATTATTTTGATAATTATATTATAACAATTATACAACTTCTTAAATTATGATTCCTTATTATTAAACATTTATAAAATTTACTTATAACTAATGCACAGCTATTTTATAATAATCATATATAGAGACCTACATACCTATCATTCAACGAGTGTTTAATACCTTTGAATGTAGATTTTCTATGTTCCAATAATTTTTATAATTGGTTTCAAATAATATTATTATTCCCATTTTTAGTCCAATAAATGTATAATTTCATCTAGTCTATTTCAATTTAATGTTGTCTCATTTTTTAGTTTTAAACTAGATATAAGTTACGTTTAAATTTAATTTTGAATAATTTGACAAAGTATAAAAAATTTAAAATATCTTAATCCTTGCTTTGTATATCTTT
>JARHVA010002050.1:2712500-2740000 GCA_037957365.1 Torreya grandis
TCATTATAAAAATAGACATCTTATTCTTACCCAAATTAGGTAACTCTATATGAAAATTGTAAGAAAAATAATATATGTTTTGGACCTTGGGTTATAAAAGGAATAGCTAAGTTATCTTGATGTCTGTTAAGCCCCTCAATAGTGTACAATATTAAAGATAACACTTCAATAATTTAAAAAATTCATCAATCATGCAACCATTACATTGTATTAATGTATCTAATTAATTAATCATACACTATTGTATAGTTTTAAAATGCACTTGTAATATTCATTTATAATTATTAGGTATGTACTAATTGGTGCATACTTATCCACAACATATTATTAGAGAAGATTATCAATTAAGTAAATACTTAATTGATTTATGTTAATAATAAGTTTGACTTATTTTATTTGTAACTACTCTTTAAAATCCTAACCCTAACCCTAGCATCCTCTCTTATCTAGACATAAGAACATAGAGGGCTACTGGATGAGGCACATTGTGGACGGGAGTTATTGATATAATAGAAAATATATACTAATGCTCTTAATCTAAAGACATAGCTATGGTACCTAGATAAATTTCTATTATCTTATTTTTAAAATTTTATAAATTTATTTATGTATTATGGGTGTTTGTTAGACATATGTTTTAATATAGTAGAAAAACTATAGAAGATTCACTTTTTGTTGAATGTAAATTTAAATATCAAGTTTGTAATTTTTAATTTTTTATGCACATTCAATATTATTTTCTATTTTTCTATTTATTGTTTTTTCTCTATATTTTAAGTTTCAATCCTAAATTTAGTGGCTTATTGTGAATAACCAATATTATACTCTCACCTTGCCCTTAATAGATCTTGATTGATTATATATTGGTGAATGTAGTGGGGTTATAATGGTTGGAGTGCAATTATTTCATACAAATTTCCTAGATTAGAAATGTGTTCCAACAGTTGTAAAACTCATTTGAGCTATCATTATAGATAAAATGGTTATCATTTTTACCTAATTTATGGGGTGAGGGTTACTTCTTTAATAATCAAGCCATCAAATGCCATTTCATTTGAATTTTAGATTCCACATACCTCATTATATGTAGGAAGTGCTTATGATTTTTATTTTTTAAAATATAAAGCCTATCGAGAGTTTGAGTGGTGTATTAATAAGTGGTTAGTTCTAGTCAAGTACTCTCTGTGTACTTTAGACATGGGATAATGCAACTATAGGATAGTAAAAACTTTTGCATTAATGTCCTTTGGATTTGTTCAATATTTATAATTGCTTATTAATAGATCAGATAGCTTATAGATCAAAAACCCTTTAGCCTACTATTTTAAAAAATAACTCTGTTTAAATTTGGTAGATATACACTATTATAGTATTCTTTATTCATATTCGATTGTAATATTTCCTATTCAGACTTAGTTACATTATTATTTGTTCATATTTAGTTTTATTATCCCTATTTGGGGTTTTCTTTTTCATCGAAATACATAGGTGTTTCTATTTCATAAAAGTATAGGGGCATCTTTTTTCTTGAAAAGTATAGATATAACTAGTTTTAGAAAAGCATAGTGAAAGGTAGAGGAGAGGGATTCTTGGCAGAAAACCAATTTCTCATTCATTATTTGATCTGAGTGGGAACATCATAAACCAATGTTTCTGTGTAAATTAAAAATTAAAAAAATACCATTTTTATGGTGCATAGGAGACTACACCATTATGATTTTATCATCAAAATGATCATTTTTATGTGTATTTCACTTTTTTTGAAAAAATTACATACATTTTTTTTGTATCTTCAATCCTATAAGCTATTTTATGGATTTTTTATCAATAAGGTGATTTCATTATTGTGATTTCTTCATCAAAAAAATAATTTTAATGCATATTCCTAGAAACACTTTTTAGGGAAAAAATTATACAAAAAAAATTTGGAATACGTTTTTTGCACTAAAGAACTTCTATGCTAGTAATGGTGGAGAAAAAAAAATCCTTTCAAGTTCCAACTACTTCCACTAAAAAAGATACATTAATAATGTGATCCTTAACAAGGGTATTTTCCACATTGCTGGTAGTCACATGATGTGCACTTGGTCTATCCTATATAGATATTTTTCCTCAACCCTAAAATTTTGAGTAGTTAAAATAATTAGAAATTTCATTGAGGATAAAATCAAAATAGAGTTTCTTAAAAATATACAAAGGAATCTCATGGTTATTACAAGGTGGGTAATCAAATACCATCCACCAAAAATCCCACAAATGATCTCTTATTAAATTATCCTTGTAGCAGTGGATTGGAAAGTGTTTGCATGAAAATATAGGGAATACATTAGTTCATGGATTAATGAGTATTGAAAAAATTTGGTCTTGTTTTATTGTTTGTCTCTCACACTAGCCACTAATAGTTTGTTCGCATAGTATGATCTATGTCTCTCTTTATAACATAATTGTATGTCAAGTTTGACATGTTATTAAGTCAACTTGGCCTAGTTATGACTCTAATGTATTTTCCATATAAGTACAATGGGTTTTGGTTGAATATGGGTCCTTCAATCTCTTAATTATCTCTTCAACCCATATTTTATTTTCTACTATATGTGTGGCCAAATAATCTTGATTATTTAGGGGGTCTTGTGGATTTGTAGGAGGGCTACGAGACTTAGGAGGACTAGGATGGTTAGGAGGGATAGGAAGGTTGGGATGTATTTATGGATTATTTTCTTCTTTTTCAATTCCCACATTCTATCTTTCACCTGAATGGGGTTGATAGGGTGTTCAAATAAAAAGTATATGATTTTAAAAAATAATAATGCAAATCTAGAAAAAATTACTAAATTTGTTATTAATTGGCAGTAAATTAGATTTTCTTACCTCTTCTCTTGTGCAGCATTGTCAATTGTCTCACTAAATAAGTTTTTTAATAGATTTCTGAAGAGTTTGTCAAGTTAGATGACAAAAAATTATAAATTATCTCCTCTTGGATAGAACATTATTATGGTGTGCAACTAAACTATGGGAAATAAATGATAAATTGTGTGAGTTGAATGAGAGTTTTGAGGTTTTTAAACTATGTTTATAAAAATTTGTACATACTTTTACCCTAAAAACATGAATGCATTTTAGTGTTGGTGTTTACCAAGCCTAATAAAACAATGAGTACATCTTTGTGGTTAACTCGTGAATATGTCCAAAAATTGGTCTATCATCTTCTTGCACTTATCTATGAACTAGGTTGATATTCCACACTAAGATTCACCAACATGAATCCTTTAACAACACATGTTGACCCAAACTTATCTTAGAACGATGAAAGGGCATTACAGAGCTTGATTTATTACACAAGCCAAAGGAATCTTGGTGTGTTTTGGATCTTGATTTCTTACACAAGCTAAAGGATGAGGTCTTTGAAGGATATGTTTGGTGAATTTTGGAGCTTAGTATCTCTCACAAGCCAAAGGAATAGGTCTTGGAAGGATAGGTTTGGGGCATTTTAGATCTTGGTAGCTTGCACAAGCCAAAGAACTAAGTCATGGAAGGATAATTTTGGGACATTATGGATCTTGTTAGCTCACACAATCTAAATGACGAAGTCTTAGAAGGATAAGTTTTTGGCATTGTAGAGTTTGGTAGCTTAGACAAGCCAAAGGACTAGGTCCTAGAAGGACAAGTTTGGGGCATTGTGGAGGATGATTGATCACCCAAGCCAAAGCATCCAAATCTTCCTCATAAACCATATCATCCTATTTAGGGTCTTGAATTGGATTGTAAACTAGTTCTTGTCTTTGTTCCCTATATTAATTATTATAAGGAGGGTATGGATCCATCTCCCAAACAACATTTTCTATAGTTGGGTCTTCAACAAAGTGATCCTCACAAATCATTTCTTCCTTAAAGAGGTGATGATAATAGTCAATTTGTGTAACTATTACATCATAATTTGTATTATACATGACTCCACCATAAGTGTAGCTAGATATATCTGCATCAATAAATAAATCTCTAAAAATAAAAAGGCTTAGAGTTTTACAAATGAAAACAAAAAATGTCCAAAGGAAAAATGATTCAAACTTGGTCTAACTTGATCAAAAGGGTGGAGCTATATCTCCAAACAATGATTTGATTATGGAGTTATATCCCCAAAATAGTTTGTGCTAAGACTAAGCATAAATATTCTAACATTAAATTTCATATACACAATAGATCAAGAGTATGAATAAAAAATGGCATGTCAAAAGTCTAGGCCAAAGTGTTGTAAATAAGGTCTAAATGATGAAATGGAAAAGAGTTGCTATGTCTTTTATCCAAATGTGGAATCAAAATCTAGGCTCAAATAAGATATGTGAGAAGTCTTGGCCAAATAATGTCAAAATATCATCTTAAAAAAGATGATAATGATTTTATTTAATCTAACAAGTTTGGAATAATTTTGACATAGACCCGACACACAAGATCAAACATAAATATGATTAGTTGGTATAAGCCATAATGTAAAATGCACCTAGGGAAAATGTTATGTTCTCCCAAATAAAGGCACAAACTATGATGAGGATAGGATTTGTGAACAAACAAGCAATAGTTTTAAAATTTGGGTAATTAATTAACTAAAGTTACATAACCCAAAAGATAAAGATTTGTGTATCAACCACTACTAATTGAGGCCTAAATAAAAATCAATTAATGTTTGAATTTGAACTTGGCAAGGTTAAATTTAAAACTCAATGTTTTAAGACTAGGATTTGATTAAAAAAATAATCTAGACAATATTGGATGGCATAATGACACATCATGATGATCCAAATGGAATACATGACATGGTTTAAAACAATGGTTTTGGTACAATTAAAATGAGTTTTGAAATAATTGATGCAACATAATGGTGTAAGCATGCTCTAATGGTGTGATCAATGTTTTTTTTCAAATACTCCAAGGTAAAAACTTGATAATTATTTGAATATCATAAAGACACTCATTTAAATCAAGTGAAACACACATAAACATATTTAGAAGAAAATTTAAGGCACAAGTATCTTGTAAAAAAACCAACATAATATCTCTTTGATAAAGGAGTGACATATAAATAAATTGGTTTAGACGTGGGTATAAAGAAACATAATAATTTTCAGTCTCAAAACACCATGAAAGAAATGATAAAATATAAGTAAAGCATTCAAATTCCTATCAAGGGTATGGTAATTTGGGGTTGACTAAAACTAAGTGGTTTTTAATAATCTAGATTGATCCCATGTCTATCGACTATCAATCAAAAAATAAGAGAAGAAGCATGTCATTTGGGTCCGTGTCATATGGATTTTTGTAAAAAGGTCTTACCAATTTTAAAACCAATACATTAATAACTCACTTAGTATGGTACGATGTTTTTCATGCTCAAACATCTTGGAATTAGTCTCTACTAATAGAGATGGTTTAATCACTTAAACCACCGTCTTAGTGAGGGTATCCCAATTTATACAACCCCTATGAAAAGGGGTTGAAGATGATACCGAGAGATGAAACTATAGGTCAAAGATTCCCTAAAAAATTTATGAGAGGTGATGAAATTCTCCTCACAAGCCAAGATGCATTGAAATAAATGACAAGTAAAAATACTTTATGGTTGTTTTCAAATCACCTAATACTATACGAGTTGGGGAGAGCTTAGATGAAGTTATTTATATGCCTTTGGACTAAGGTAAAATGAAAAAAAAATTATACTTTTGATCCCATAAGTTATCTATAGAGGATGGGGGAGAGTATACATGCACAAATTCCTTTTTGCTACAATAAGAATAAGCAAGCAATGTGGCAAACAATTGAAATGAAATTGATTTGTTCTACCAAATTAAAATGTTCAATTAGATTTGTTACTATCCCCTTGGCTTAATTATGAAAATGGAAAGGATTTACACACAACTAAATAAAGTAAAATTAACTAAGTTCATTTTAAGCCCAAAGATTGAATAGTGGAAGATATATCCTATGTTCATGATTAAACACCAATTTGAAAATGTTTCAAAGATTTAAACATGTGTTTTAAGCAAAAAAATTGAAATTTTGATAAGATTTATAATGATAGATTCATTTTAGGCACCAAACAACAAATGTGGAAAAATTTAGCATGCTCATTTTAGACCAATTTTAAAGTGTGCATGATCTTAACCAAGTTCTTTTAAAAACTCCAAATTTGAAGTGTCTGACTAATAAAAAGCATGCAAAATGGTTTTCAATTAGATTTTGATCCTGTAAAAAACAACATTATAATGGCTTGCTTAGAAGCTCTTTTTTGATTGAGAAAATGAACTTTGTAAAAGAGTTCTCAGGGTTTTAATTAAAATTTCCATAGTGACTATCGATGATTAGGATGACCGTCAGTGATTCATGGAAACCGTCACCGATTAGTTCATGGATAACTATCAATGATTGATATAATCATCACCGGTCAATAAATATCATTGATGAAGACCTATTGACCCAAAGGCAAATCCTCAAAAGTTAAAATTTTTAAGTTAGCCTTGGTCAGATAAAATCTAATAAAATCCGGCAAGGTAAATTCAAGTCTAATGATTTAGATGCATTTGAAACCTAGAAATATTGATAAGGAATGAAAAAAAAATCAAAACAAAATATTTAAACATGTTAATCCCCTTCAACCAAATTATTAGTGATCACTTAAGATCATGGGTAATTAGGTAGAATCATTGGTGGTTAGGCTCTAACCATTAACATTTTTACTTGATCATCGATGGTCACTGTGTAAAGTTGAGAATTTAACAAAAACTAAATCCAACCAAATAAAGGTTAAAAAATCAATTTTATAGAGATTCAAACATACAAATTAATATTTAAAAGATGCATAATAATCTCCTTAGTATGTGGAATGTATTGGGTCCCACCAAGCATGCCATTTGTGATTAAGGAATTTAAGAAGGATGGTTAGGTATTATAATTAGCTTCACAATGAAATCAATGGAAATGAACTCAAAATGAAAAATAGAAAAATAAAAAGAATAACACTATCTTGCCTATATCAAAGGGAGAAGCATGTCAAAAAAAAAATGAATTAAGCTGAACTAAAATGTAAGAAATAAACATTCTTTACCTTTCTTGATGCTCAAAGAGTCATCTTCGATTGGCTTGCTTGGATTGTTCTCAAAAAGGCTTTATCAATGGAGTGTGACTACCTTCATCTCCTATTGGAATCATGGTTTGGTTTGGCTTGACTTATAGTTTGATGGCTTCTCTAATTTTTTTCATTTTAACACTAGGCTTTTAGTTTTGTGAATCCATTCTTGCATTATAACTCTATTTTGATTGAGCTCTCCAAATGAAGGACATTAGGATATATTCATAGGCTTTCAAATCAGCTTGGTATGGGGTAAATCTAACCTTGGTTAATTTTAATAACCTTGGTTTATTTTTAAATGTGTCTGAATGGTCATGATTAGGTTTGGATAGGTTTGCATTTAGATATTTTCATTTGGGACAACTCATAAAGGCTAATGATCACTTCCTAGGATATTTAAGATGCTTTTGATAGTTGAATTTTCCCTTTTATTGTAATTAATTTATAATCTCATTTTCTCAATGATGAATTAAATTAGGATTTGATTAGGTTTTGAGGTTAATTAATCCCTTTTAGGCATTTTTCACATTTGTTTGATTTTTGATTTAATTCAATTTGTATTTTCCTTGTTTAATTGATTTATGGGCCAAGTTGATTTATTTGTATGGTTATGAAGCCAAATTTGAGACATTTATAAATTATTGGTCTAGGTATTAAATGATTGTAAATAATTGGTTTAAATTCAGGTATGAATCCATTGGCGACTAGTTTTAGATGTCTACAACTCTACTATCAACTATGTAGTTATGAACTAGTTTGTCACCCAGACTAAGAGTGAGGTAGAAAGGTAGAGGGTTATTCGATTTGGTAGAGGGTTTAAAAATATTATTAATATAATTATTAAGAGCAACATTGATATGACCATGACTTGGTAATGGATGACTAACATAGATAGTGGACAACTTTTTTTGCAAAATCTCTTTTTGGCCAGGCATATGAAGAACATCCCAAAGAGAAATGGATGTCTTAGCATTCTTCAATGAGTCCACAATGTTTAGAGTAGAAATACCTACTTTTTATTAATCCCTTGGATTTAAGGAATTTCTTGAAACTGAAGGGATTGAAGTACCTTGAGTATAATTACCAACATTCTGACTTGAAGGAGATGTAGGATTTGTAGGGACTACCATGTTTATAGTCATGCTTTATCACCTTGTAAGAGGATTAGATGAACTTATAGGAAAACCATTAGCATCTCATAAAGACTTATTTTTATCTCTATTATTATTTTCAATTCAATTCCCTTGATTAATCACAAAAGTCTTTTCAACTAGCAAATTAGTGAAGCTTTCTCCTTGAGGCTACCAACTTTCATTTATTTGCATGAGGACTTCATCATCAACTGATAGCTGAGGAGTGAATCCTAATTAAGAAACTAGAGCCTATTCTCCTCCTTCATTTAAATATATTACTTAGTATTATTTCAATTCCTCTCTTTGGATTAGATTTCTATGTACCATTACTATTTCTCTTGTGTTGGATGTTAAAGTAGGATTGTATGCATCAATAGGCCTATTGAAGTTAGGCTACCCTTGACATTATTTCCTTCCTTATGTCAAACTTGAAAAATATGGATCTATCAGAGTGCCCTATGTTTGAGATAAAATATATGGAACTTTCCCTATTTTCCCTTTTTTTAAAAATGTCCTTTTCTAGACGTTTCTAATGAAAAATCCAAATGTTTTGTCATTTTTCTTAGTCTAGTGCAAATCAAGTTTGTGTAGGTGTATTACTTATCTAATTTTATAAGTAGAAGTGATTGAAGCACCTGAAATGGTCTAAAGTAGTTTAAAAAACAAAATGGATTACCTTCAGAGGGAATTTTAATATCTTGAAGGATGTTTACAAAAAGTTTAAAGGGTAAGTACCCTTGTCGAGGTCACCTTGGGAAAGGTGAAGACCATTTTACAAAGCCTGAAGGGAACTTTTGGATGAAAGAAACCCTTGTGGAAGGAAACTAGTCAAAGGAAGGAGATAGAATGTAAATTCCTAATGGGAACGTGCCCTTTGAGAAAAGTAGCGAATCAAAGGAAAAAATTCCTTCAGATAAAATGTCCAAAGGAATTCTTTCAAACATTTTGTCTGAAGAAAAATGTGGAAAAAGGCCTGATAAGTCAAAGAAAAGGCCAAGGCAAAGGAGACATTAAGATGAAAAAACACAGGCAAAGACAAAGCAAAAAAGATAAAACAAGGAATATTTTTAGCTATTGACCAAGATAAAGGATATAATCAATGACTTCCCATACCAAGACAAGGGGCATGGATGACTCAACAAGGAGAATTAATACATTTAGTGAAATATATCTACCAAAAAGCAATAAATAGATTGGTTTTTGTAATATAGAGGAGAGAAGGCCATGATTTCAAGATTAACCATTAATAAATAGCTAGTTACACCTAGCATTGAAGAGAGCATGGTCCAGTCAACACAACTTGGGGATCACTTTGTTAATTATTAGGAGTATCCCATGCTTTTGTAGGCCTAAGACAACAAGGGAAGTGACTTGGACATCTAAAACATGGATATCCCATATATAATTGGAAGAATATGAAAACATCATGGGCCTGTGGTCTTTGTAGAATTGCTTAACTGAACATGGGTTTTCATCCCTTGATTTTTCAACTATTTATTTCCAAGTTCTCTATATATTTGTAACTTCTCATTTGAGAATGGTTCTCTCAGCATTGTATGGCAAAGCCTTAAAGGAATTTACCTTGAATCAAAAGAAGTAATTTTACCTCCATTTGAGCTTGCAATTTTGCATTTGTCTATGGTTTGATATTATGTTAAGTCATTTCCTTTTCATGCTTTCATAAGTTTATGCCAACATATCTAGTGTATTATGAGTTCTTCTCTTCTAGGTCAACAAGAAGTGTCTAGCTTAGAGTATAGGTGGATGTGAATAGGTTGTACATAATGTGTCTTAGAACACCTCTAGTATTTCTTCTTCCCTATATCTCCATAGGCTCCCCTACTAAAACAATGATGTAGGAAGGTTCTCATTTGAATTAAGTGTATGCTTGCTTCTCTTTGGTGTAAAGTGCATGTAAAATCTAAGTAGACCAACCATTATGGTGCACCACCACATTAGTTTAGGTTATGATTTTAATATTTATCTCCCTTTTCATCCCCACCCATTATTAATAGTAGAAATCTAGGGCCTCAAGGTGCATAAAGGGGAGCTAGCCCCTAATATAGAGATTCATCCCTCACGTTTGTAACCCAAAATAAGAGGAATATCTCCATTATTCTGCATGGAGGAAGAAATCTGAGCCTCCCTTTAGAGGGTTTAATCCACTGTGTCAATAGTGATGTTATTCAATGATTTACAGATATATATATATATATATATATATATATATATATATATATATATATATATATATATATATATATATATATATATATATATATCAATCACATCAATAGGTCATTCAATTATTTAAACACCTAAAGATAGGCTTCTTAGGCTCACTGATTGTGTATCAGGCTAGTTTACTGACTGTACCTTATGTGTTGAAATTGTTTGACATGATTCCATATTTACATGTGATGAGAATATCATGATATGGAATTTTTCACTTGTTAAGGTGTGATAAAAACATATTCACCATCCCAATCATTGATAAATTTCGTTATGTGTACCTCCCACCTTGATAGGTCTAGTTGGTAGTTTATAAAACTGTGTTGTTTTCTTAAAAAATGGCACACATGTATGTATATACTATGGTATTAGGTCCCATGTATTTACTTAAGACCTTCTTGGATTACTTGGAGTTTATATCACAGTTGAAATTATATATACTATGCCTTGAGTGAGACTAACACACCCATTATTTATTCAAACCTACATTGTCACCCTACAATCAACCTGTAGGTGTATATTTTGATGACAAAAAGAGGTCCTATAGGTTGTGATATGGGTTGAGACCCCATATTTTAACTTATATCAATGTTTTTTAGGTAACTAGTGCCATTCCAATTCTAAAGGAGTAGTTATATGCAAGGTTATGCCTTCATCAGGTCTTATATCACTATAAGGCCATTTGGGGTTCAAAATCCATTAGATAATACTCAAGGACTACAATGAAATATTGCATGATTTGGGAACTCTCCATCATCATATTCCTTTATAAAAATAGACCACTTGCCATGTCAAAACATATCCCCTATGATAGGGCTTTAGGATGGAAACATTTATACTTGCCAAGACCTCATATATTTCACTATGGGAGGATTGAAAAAAGGGTGAAAACCCTATTTTGGAAATTTAAGGGTAATTGCTCCCTAAAGTTACTTAATCAATGTAGGAGCATGTATTTAAGATTGTTTATCACTCAATGGATTCACTAATGATTTCTATGTCACCCTGAACACATAAAGACCTTAAGGAAGTTCCAAATACATTTCAACATATACCTTCCAATTTATCTGTACTTTGTATGAGTCAACTATAGGTGTACATTATAGAATACAGGGTAGTGAAAGTGAGAACTTCATAATATTCATAATGGATGAATCTATAATAAATCTTAGTCCTCCTTAAAGTCCTCAAATTTATTCTTAACATCTTTAATGACTTCAAACTAATTTCAACCTCTTTATTATAACATGATTAGTCTCCTGTGGGGTAGTTGTAGCTGTTTATCAATGATATAAGACTGTGTATAGAATATGTATTGGTTGTCACAACCTTTTATATGTCATTTGAATGGATTGGATTGATTTATCATGTTATAAGACTATATACAACACTTTTAAATCTTTATTACCTTTCCATGACTATGTTATAAACTTTCATTCACCTTATCCACTTGACTTTAGGTGAACACATGTAGGAAATTTACTGTGTTGACCTTTCTTGACTTCTCACTTCCCATGGAGATGTATTGGAGAATAAATATTATTAGAGAGGTTGATGATGATGTTTTTAGTAGTGGAATACCACATCAAACTTGATTGAATCCACCAAATGAAAAGAAAACCTATGTAGCTGATGAACATGCCTATAACATAATAATGGAGCTCCTACCATGACAAATTGAGATGTTTTTCTCATCAATCCACCTCCAAACATGAAATAAAATATGGAAACAATTATATAAATATTTCCACATATTATATAACTAATTTCATCAATTGGATTGTATGGATTAGTTTAAATAGAAGCAAAACCTATGGGGCATGGGATTAGTATGTATAAAGTTGTAATCAAATTCTTAACATTGATTCATAAAGTATAGACAACCAATATTGTAACTCCTAATATGAATCTTAATTAGACTAAGGGTAATAAAATCCCAAAATATTTTTTGTCTTGAATCAAATTTTGTAGTCCATACTCAACCAAAATTGGTTGGCCACTTTTACATGCCTAGTGGAGTGATGGAGAGATGAAACAATTTTAACTCATTTTTGGGACTTTAAAATCTGACCAATTGTCAAAGTGATCTCATGGGAGATGAAGAGTCACTGTAAAGCCTTCCACATGTGCCACAACCTTTACAAAATCTGTACAACTTCTCAAACATCCTCTTTATTAACTATTTACTTAATTTTAACATAGTACCTATAATATTTTTAGTTAGGAATGATATGAATGACAATAATATGACATAGTGGATGTTTATAAACACTTGGAAACCTTTATATACTTATTAAAAATGTAAAAAACTTCATAAATGGCTTAAATATTACCCCTTTTGAAATGAAATGGTACAAAGACTAAAAGTTGACCATGATAAATCTAATGACATACTAAATGATCCCAATTAGGACAATGACATACCTCATAAGACTTATAATACCCTATATCAAGTATTTTACTATAGGGGGTTAACCTATTTTAACTTGTGGTCAAAATAGTCAGTAGTTATAATCACCCTCAGCATGAGTTAAGTCATAAAAGATATATGTAGGTTTAAATACATAATGGGGAAATATCCTAGAATCGCTCCTAAATAAGATTAAAATCAAGTTCAATAAGTCAAAAATATACTTAATGGGTTTCCATGATCCTTCTATTGTTAATTTTATGGAGTTATCAACAAAAACAATCACAATAAGTGTTTTAAAAGCTCACAAGAAACAATAATAATGAGTACTAAGTAAAGAGAAACATAAAATTGAGAGAAAAAAAATACTAATTTGTCCACCACCTATGTCACTCTTGCCATCAACAACATTAAGATAAACATTATAAACATCCATTCATATCACTATTTAAGGGTATATTTATAACCACCCTCAACATGAGTTGTGTCATAATTTAAGATAAATGTTGGTTTAAAGACAAAGCAAGGTTAGATTCTAAAATTATTCCCGAATAAGCATACCATCAATTTCAAGCAATCAAAAATATAGTCAATCATTTCCATGACCTTCTATTATTAACTTGATAAAGTTATTAACAAAAATGAACACAATAAGTGTTTTAAAAGTTCACAAGAAACATTAATACTGAGTACTAAGTAAAGAGAAACATAATATTGAGATAAACAGTATTAATTTGTCCACCACCTATGCCACTCTTTCCATTAATAATAAGAAATTAAATATTATAAACATCCATTCATATCACCATTTAAGGGAATAGTTGTAACCACCCTTAACATGAGCTTATTCATAAATGATACATGCAAGTTTAAACATAGAATAGGGTGAAATCCTAAAATCATTTTCAAATAAGCATATCATCAGTTTAAAGTAGTAAAAAATATAGTCAATGAGGTCCATGATCCTTTTATTGTTAACATGATTGAGTTATAAACAAACATGAACACAATAAATATTTTACAAGTGCATACAAAAGGTTAGACATGCCTATTCTTCACGTTATCACAATTATCACTGAATAACTAAGGAGAAATTTCACATGATAATAATTTCATCTTAGCTTAACTATCTCAAAAATAGAGAACTAACTTGTAAATTATTTACATACCCAATACAATGGAATCATGCATAAAAATAAAAGCTCATTTTAATGCCTTGCATGCATTATCATAATGAGTATAGTGAACATGTAATATAAATTCTAATATCTAATTACCCTACAAAAATCCATGTCAATTAATAATTTAAATAAAACTCACACTCCTATACTCTACCTCATAGAATATGGCACTAATACATAGGTCATTTTAATAATATAGTCATGTATAAAATCGATAGGGTAATATTAAATATTATGTTAACTATGTTTTTGACTGGTTGAAGGAATTAATGATTAATTAGGGCATGATTTATTTTATGTTTACTATATTGTTGACTCATTGAAGTAATTAATTATTAGTCAGGAAAAAAAATAAATTAAACTCATAATTTATTGAATAGTTTGTGTAATTAGGATATGCTACGTAGAATTCATCAAACACATAATTCATTCAATGCCAGTTACTACTTCAAACATAACTCACAATCTTATATTTTACCTCCTATAATAGGGAACTGACTATATTTTTAACTAATTAAACCCATGATGGTATGATTATTTGAGAATGATTTTAGGATCTTAACCTATTATGCACTTAAACATACATCTATCATCTATTACCAAGATCATATTGATGGCAGTTATAACTATACTTGATTGTTTATACATAACAAGGGTTGAATTTCTATACATTTGAATTACTTTATGATATAAAGATAAAATAAAAAGGTATAGAATTGAAATTCCTTTATATGTAGTGTATACAATAATGATTATGCATTGATTTCATTTTCATTCACTGAATTATATGTATCATATTCTAATTAGATAAAGCATTTAAGAAATTATGTGTTACATGAATGATTTTGTCATAACTAATCATTATTTCCTTCAATTGTCAAAAATACAATCGACATAAAATAAACCCAAATGTGTTACAAAATCTAAATCAATATGCCATTCTAAGATGTTAAACCAATATCATTCTCAAGGGTTCGGGATTCAATAATGTAGACAATGAATTCATTGTAGCTAACTAACTTGTATAGTAAAATTATTCCTTGAGGATGCTCACATCATTTTTGATTATAGAATCAATTAATGGTGAATGAGCTTCTACATAGGTATAAAATGTAATAGAAAACAAGAACTAGTATACTCTTTAAATAGGGGAAAGGTGCACAAGTAATAGCTTAGTGTTCAATGGATATTTAGTATTTTATTTTTCAGCTAGTATTTGGATTAACCCCTAGCATGTGCCTTAATCACCATAATTTTCCTTAGTAATTATCCTTTTCATTAACCAATATTATTTTTGTATTAATCATTGTTATTTTCCTTAATGTGTTATTAGTGGATGTTACCCCAAACATTAGCACTAGACATTGGCTGATTTGGTGGGCCTTGTGGACATGTCAACTAGAAATGCAAATGTTCTTTCTAGTTAAGGCACTCCATTTGAACATGGCCTATCTATGTTTAGTGTGAATATTTACTAGCATTATTTTGGGAAAAAAAAAGTGATGAGGCATAAGATTGTTCATGTCAAAAATCAATGTAATGTAAAGGGAATTCAAATATCAAGTTAACCACCAATTGGAATAAATAATAAATTCTACCAAATATTGGTAAATATTTGTATTGTGTGATATGATAGTTTTGGTGGTTTAAAATAACCCCTTATAATTGTTTAATTTGTAATAGGTTGTGTGGATTTTGTCAAAATAATTACACTTGAATAATTTTGGTGTTTTACTTTATATATGTTAAAATAAATGTAGTATGTGGATAAATAAGAGCCATATAATGGCCATTACTACCATTTTATAATTTTTATAATTAAAATTTAGTAAGTGATTAAATATTTCAAAAAAAATAACTGAGTGATGATAGCCTATTAGTGAATGAATTGAATGTTAGAAGTGGGAGGTCTCAGGGTTCATTCCCTAAATGACCACTTTCTAACATCATTTTCATACTAAGTTATGACAAGTTATTTCATGAAAATTATCCAATGAAATGGATTATCATCTCAATGTTCAATGTGATGGGGGTTGACATGTAGCTTAAAAATTGTGTTCTATATGATAAGGCAAGTCCATATAATATGGATAGGAATATTATTGACCACTGGTTTGGGAATTTTGATTTTAAAATATCTATACCCAAAAATATTCTAAAAATATGAAAAAGTGGCTCTACAGTTGCTGTCAAAAATCTACATCTAAAAACATTTGGGATCTTTACACCTTCCCTCCATCACATAGTCTTCCCCACGGATTGGCTTCGATGCATCTCTTTCTATGATTGAGGCTGGCCAACTGGCCTTTCCACCTCTCTCATCATTTCCCCTATTCATCTCGCTATGATGACTAGTGTTTTGACTCTGTCCTCTTTGGTGGAATGCATGGGTAACCCATGACTTTTATAGGGTTCCAATAGAAGCTGGTCAGGGTTCATTATTTACTCATCAAATCAAAGGATGTCCTAAGGTATCAGTCCTCTCCTTTAGGTGAATGCAACTCTTTGAGATTGGATATGGAGTAAGTCAAGAGGTCCAAAATGTAATATTTCATCTTTGTAGCTTCACATGAGGAGTAGGTATACATTCCCATTACATAGACCTTAGTTACAACCAAAACAATCCTAGTAGTTTCCTTTGAAGACAAAACATTAGAAGAAGTTATTTTGAATGAGAATTGGTTTTCCAAAAATGTTTTAATCTGTAGTTTTGATGATTTTTGGTTGAGCCTTCTTGCCTATGTTAGTGGATTATGGATTGATGGTAACCCCTCCTGGAGAAGAATTTAGAGATATGCCAAGATGCCATAGGATTTTCTTATTGTAATTTTTGAATACTTAGCTAATTAAAATAGAGTGTCTCTAGCTAAATCATGGTCTTGGGATCAACATCTTCTTTTTCTAAAACCATTGTGTTTGTCCTTCAACCTCTTGTCTAGAAATTTTGATATCAACTCTATTTAGGTTCAACTACCCTACCTCCCTCTGCAATTTTAGACTAATTCCAGTCATTCAACTATTAGAGGCTCTATTGGTAAACTAATGATGATCAATGCCTCTACCTATATCTTTTCTTATACCACATATGTGTAAATTATGGCTAGTTTGGACTTACTTCAAGATATCCCCACTTATATTGATTTAAAAGTAAATGATTTGAGATGGACGCAAATTTTGGATTATGAGGGCTTACCTTTTAGATGCTACAAGTGATTTACATATGGTAATGTGGCCTCTTAATATTAATCCATTAAGTGTAAATTAGACTTTTCTTGGCAATAGGATACAACTGCTAAACACCCCTCTATTTCTCCTACAATCCCTATCCATATTATTTCAAGTTTATATTTTATTGGCCCTGAAAGAGTGGATCATTAGGCTCCTAAAACAATTATGGTAAGTGCATCTTTGATTATTTTAGAATATATTAATGTGGATAATAAGGCTGAAGCATGGTTTTTCTCAAAAAATCAAATAACTTTGAGGATGGGGAGGTCATCAAGAGAAGATTCCCACTCTTATTATGGATTTTAGTATTTCAGGTGTTGTGGAGGAATGGATGGTAGTCTAAAAGAAAAAAAAGGAAGATTGGACTTGGGATCACCTCCTAAGACTCTTCACTCTAACATTAAAATAGGTATTGAGAGACCTTGATGGGATTTCTTGCGTTCACATTAGACGGGTTAATCTTTCTTTGGTAGGTAGGAGGCTGGTTTTAACTAATTCTTATTTCTTTACTCCCTCAAAGATTTTTATTCAAGACAAACTAATAAGTTTTTTGTTATTATTTTTTATGGTTGAGGGACCCCTTAACACTCAATTATCTCTAAAAAGATTCAAATAAAATAATTTAGAAAATTTAATAATTATTAAATTAAATAATAGATGAATTTCAAAACAAATTTTACACACAAAATGTAATTCAAAAAAGTATATAAAATCTTAAAAAAATAATTTATAAAAAGTTTGTAGCTTGTCCCATGCTAGCCAACTCTTATCCATATTTACTTATTGGAGATCCCTTTTTGTTATTGCATATTATAACAAAGTTGAATTTATTTTTTCTTGGCTTCTTTTGAATATTAAAACATAGGTTTAGGCCCCTATAGATACTTTTAGAATTATAAAAGCATTTAATAAAACTTCAGCTATGTAGACTCCATCTTAAAATAAAATAAGACATTTAAATTATAAATACTCACGTATCTTTTATTTTTATCCAGTTTTCATCTTTAAATATATGGACTCCTTTAACACAAGATTTTATTTAAATTAGTGGGGAGATCCAACTAATAAAATAAGGGAATTGATATTTAACATATTTTAAAATAAGCTTAGTATCTTTAAAGAATATTTAAATAGTATTTGGTGCAAAAAAATTGTAACAATCAAACACGAAATTGTAAAAATGAATAAAAGTAAAAATTAAAAGGGATTAAAAATATTGAGGACTATTTTGACATGTGTTACTGTTATTGGGAATTTCTAGTAGAGAGCCCAAGAAACACATGAGAAATGAAAAAATTGGTGAACAATTACAATTTGATAATTATATTAATAATTTCTAATTTAAAAAAATAATGAATAAATATACAAATTAAAAATACATGAAATATTTTGAGGCCTTTTGTAAGTATCTATACTTTCACCCCATTCAAAATATTTATAATCAATTGTGATATAAAAATTATTTTATTTATATTTCATTTTACAAGTCACTCTCTCCTTATAGGGCATATAAGAATCATTCAAGCAAATAAATTTTATATTCTAACCAATAACAATCTTTGACAAGATATTATACTTTGCCAATTCTAAAGTTGGGCACCCAAATATTAAAGAATACACTTATCCATATTCTCATTGAATATCCTATTTATTTGAATATAATAATTAAAAATACATTTCAAAAGTGACAAATATTAAAATATTTATTTTCTCATTAAAATATCAATTATAGGTGAAAAAAATATTTAGTTGACATATATCATTATAATTATTTTATCATTTTTCATTTTTAATATATATATAAATTACTACACAAAACACTTGTCTAAGTCAAAATAATTATTTTTATTATACTAATTATACTTGAGAATGTTTGTTGAACAGAAAAAATATTGAATATATATAATTTTAAAGGGTTAAATTTTTTCTTTGAAATTTTTTATAAAAAAATGGCATTTATTATATAACCTATATTATTTAGATAATTATATTATAACAATTATACAACTTCTTAACTGATGATTCCTTATTATTAAAAATTTATAAAATTTACTTATAACTAATCCAAAGCTATTTTATAATAATCATATATAGAGACCTACATACCTATCATTCAATGAGTGTCTAATACATTTGAGTGTAGCTTTTCTATGTTCCAATGATTTTTATAATCAGTTTCAAATAATATTATTATTCCAATATTTAGTCCAATACATGTATAATTTCATCTACTCCATTTTAATTTAATGTTGTCTCATATTTTAGTTTTAAACTAGATATAAGTTACATTTAAATTTAATTTTGAATAATTTGACAAAGTATAACAAATTTAAATTATCTTAATCCTTGCTTACTATATCTTTCTCTGTGGCTAATAATGTTTTCACCATAACTAATCATACTCAATATTTAAGTATCATTCATTTTTGTATTAAACTTATATCATAAATTTATATACAAATTCAGCTACAAATAATTTACAGCACAAAAACAAAGATTAATCACTACATAACCGTTGTTAAAAGTAGTATTGAAACATCAACTATTTATAACTTTAAATTGATAAACTTGTATTTATAATATATACACAAAAACACCACAATAATATAAAACCATTTAATAAGGATAATAGTTGTAATAGATTTTATGTGAAAATTAAAATTGAAAAATGGATGTACGATTTTTTTGAAAATAATTAAAACTTCTCTTAATTTAAAATAAGAGCTGAGTACTTTTTCATAGAAGATAATTATCATAGAAAAATTAGACCTCTTAAAAATAGTTTGTCATAATTTTATATTCTATAAATTAATGTAAATGTTAATTAATACATTATATACGTTAGTAGATAATAATTGATTTGATGTTAATGGGATAATGCAACTATAGGATAGTAGAAACCTTTGCATCAATGTCCTTTGGGTATGTTCAATATTTATAATTGCTTATTAATATATTAGATAAATTATAGATCAAAAAAACTTTAGCCTAGTATTTTAAAATATAACTTTGTATACATTGGGTAGATATACACTATTATAGTATTCTCTATTCAGATTCAATTGTACTATTTCCTATTCAGACTTAGTTACATTATTACTTATTTAGATTTAGTTTTAGTATCCCTATTTAGGGTTTTATTTTTTAGAGAATACATAGATGTTTCTATTTCATAAAATTATAGAGGCATCTTTTTTCTTAAAAAGTAAAGATAGAACTAGTTGTAGAAAAGTATAGTGAAAGGTAGAGGAGAGGAATTCTTGGTAGAAAACCAATTTCTCATTCATTATTTGATCTGAGTGGAAACATCATAAACCAATGTTTCTGTGTAAATTAAAAATTAAAAGATACCATTTTTATGGTGCATAGGATACTACACCATTATGATTTTATCATAAAAATGATCATTTTGATGTGTATTTCACTTTTTTAGAAAAAAGTTACATATATATTTTTTGCATCTTCAATCCTATAAGCTCTTTTATGGATTTTTTTCTCAATAGGGTGATTTCATTATTGTGATTTCTTTGTCAAGAAAATAATTTTAGTGCATATTCCTAGAAAAAATTTCTGGGGAAAAAAAATTATACAAAAAAAAATTGGTATACTTTTCTTGCACTCAAGAACCTCTATGCTAGCAATGGTGGAGAGAACAATAATCCTTTCAAGTTACAACTACTTCCACTAAAAAATATACATCACTAATGTGATCCTTAACAAGGGTATTTACCACATTGTTGATAGTCACATGATGTGTACTTGGTCTATCTTATATAGAGATTTTTCCTCAAACCTAAAATTTTGAGTAGTTAATATAATTAAAAATATCATTGAGGATAAAAAAATAGAGTTTCTTAAAAATATAAAAATAAAACTCATGGTTATTACAAGGTGGGTAATCAAATACTATCTACCAAAAACCCAAAAATGATCTCTTATTAAATTATCCTAGTAGCAGTGGATATGAAATTGTTTTCATGAAAATAGAGGGAATACATTAGTTGATGGATCAATGAATATTACAAAAATTTGGTCTTGTTTTATTTTTTGTCTCTCACACTAGCCACTGATAGTTTTTTAGCATAGGATGATCTATGTCTCTCTTCATAACATAATTTTATGTCAATTTTAACATGTTATCAAGTCAACTTGGCGTGGTTATGACTCTAATGTATTTAACATAGAAGTATAATGGGTGTTGGTTGAATATGGGTCCTTAAATATCTTAATTATCTCTTCAATCCATATTTTTTTCTACTATATGTGTGGACAAATACTCTTGGATATTTAGGGGGTCTTGTGGATTTGTAGGAGGGCTAGGAGGGTTAGGAGGGATAGGAGGGTAAGGATGTATTTATGGATTATTTTCTTATTTTTCAATTCCCACATTCTATCTTTCACTTGAATGGGGTTGATAGGGTTTTCAAATAAAATATATATGATTTTAAAAAATAATAATCTAAATCCAAAAATAATTACTAAATTTGGTGTTAATTGGCAGTAAATTAGCTTTCTTACCTCTCCTCTTGTGCAACATTGTCAATTGTCTCACTAAATAAGTTTTTCAATAGATTTCCAAAGATTTTGTCAATTTATATGGCAAAAATTTGGAAATTATCTCCTCTTGGATAGAACATGATCATGGTGTGCAGCTAAACTGTGGGAAATAAATGCTAAATTGTGTGAGTTAAATAAGAGTTTTGAGGTTTTCAAACTATGTTTATAAAAGTTTGTACATACTTTTTACCCTAAAAACATGAATGCATTTTAGTGTCGGTGTTTACCAAGCCTAATAAAATAATGAGTACATCTTTGTGATTAACTCGTGAATATGTCCACAAATTGGTCTATCATCTTCTAGCACTTATCTATGAACTATGTGGATATTCCATACTAAGCTTCACCAACATGAATCCTTTACCAACACATGTTTACCCAAACTTATATGCCACTGAAAAACACTAAAAATCTATTTAAAGATGTATTTTAGCTCTTATGACTATGATTTACAACATACACATGACTATGGGACCCTTAAAGTATAATTAACACATGCTTCATCCATTTAAATAAATCATTCATTCTCTATCCTTGATACTACTCCATATATGACTGTAATTGAAATGCTTGTATATAAAATTAAAAGAGTAATGTGAAGTTTATTAAACTTTATGACCAAGTACTATGCTTTTGATAGGCGATTGTTGAGATCATTTAAGTGTTTGACAAGTTATACTACTTATAAGGTATTGAAAACATGAAAGTAAGGAAATAAAACACAAAATGATAGAGAGATTCACAAAACACACCCCAAATAAACTCAATATGAGATAACTCTAGCAAGAGTGAATGCATGCTTCATCAACTCTACTACATTATGTAATTTAAAAGATTTTGTCATCTTGGTATTACAAGGACACCAAATATTTAAAGTTTTATACTTTTATTGATATATAAACTCTTCGATGGATGAATTACTTCTTTCACAAGAGAGACTACTGAAGTCAGCCATCTTAGCTATGTAGCCTTAAATTAGAGCTCTTTTTCACTTCACTGAGCTTCCTTTCACTTAGTGTGCTTCTTTTGTTATCAGACATACATATAAAAAAAAAATCCTTAAACTTAAAACTAAGTGAATGCATCAACTAATGAGAATTAAGTCCATGAATTCCTTCTATGACTTATAAAGGCTCACATATATGCAAAAGAATACCCATTAAGCTCACACATGGATCCCAAGAGTCAAAAACTAAATACAAAATGCTTCCATGTCCCTTCAACTTTGTGGGTGAGCACAATTTCCACTATATGCAAGCCAAAACCACTAATAAAGTTTGATTAACTACCAAGTAAGTTATTAATATTGTTGGGGCAGTTGAGAAATTACCACTATATGCAAACCAAAATTTTCCCAATCATTAAAGTCTTCTAACTTCTATAAGCCATTATCTTTTCATACAATCTTAAAATCATATGTCTGTTTTTGAAATTGTATATATTTTTGAGAAAAATCCAAGTATTTACAATAAATTTACTTTTAATGTGAGCCATATGTTGTTTAATATTGTATAATATAAACTCACACTTTTATAGGACTTGACATATCATGAATACTCTGGTTTGATAGTTGATTGTATTACTAACTAAAATGGATGATCTAATTGATCCAAAATTTTGATCATCTTATGTACTTGACTCATACTCATCCTAGTATTTAATTTATTTTTAAATTGGTAGTATGATATTGTTATGACTCCCATGAAAGCCTTTGGTAAGCTAAAAAATACATTTTAAGGTATCTTTACGATACTACTAAATTTTGGATTGAATTCAAGGTAGGAGGAAAAACCTTAATTTGTGATTAGACTTTTGGTGGGAAGACAATAGCTATAGGCTAAACAAATAGTGATTTTGGTGGTAAATACAAAAGATTAAAATTAAACCACTAGATACATCTATCATCTTGGGGAAGAGCCCACAACTTGGTCTTGCAAGAATCATGATACTATTGTTTTGTATTTTATAGAATCTATGTATAGTGGTATTGTTGTTGTCAGTCACGAGTGAATTTTAATTTAGTGCTTTATTTTTGAATTTGTATTTCAATAGACCCAAACCACACTATGGTGTAATAATTAGAGTGTTGTCTACATTTATCACAACCCATTGGAACACAAAAGCATGAAACAAATTGTGATCTACATGCATTATATATTTAAATTGATACATGATAAGGTAATTGGTATTAAGTTTTAATAAAAATAATTAGGTTGCATACATATTCACAAAACCCTTTCTTAAGACCCAATTTTTATCTCAAAAAAAGTTTGGGAATATAGGAAGGTGTTGTCAAGGGGGGATAGTTCATCAATTATTCCATCCTTCCCTTAATAAAATTATATCTTATGGGGGATGCTAATTTATGTTATTACTCATACACTATTATATAATATTAAGATGAACTTGTAATATCTATATGTAATTTGTGGGTAGGTAATAATTTTTGCATATAATCCACAACCCATTATCAGAGAACATTAACAATTAATTAAATACTTAATTAAATTATACTAATAATACATTTTTATTATAATTATGTTTTTAAATAATCCAAAAACTATTTCTAACCCTAGCCTCATATATTATCTATATAATAACATAAAGGGCTAGTGGGTGAAGCACATTGTGGATGAGCGTTATTGTTATACTGGTAGATTTAGACTAGTGCTCTTAATCTGAATAAGTAGCTATGATACTTGGATGAATTCCATTTTTTTAATTTTAATATTTCATATATTTATTTGTGCATGTATTATGGGTGTTTATATTATGGTAGTTTACATGATTTTGGACCCCATCCATATGTTTTAATATAATGCAATGTGTTGCTAACATGAACTTTAGTGATAAAATGAATGCTATATTGATTGATTTATTTATATAAATAATTATATATTATCAATAAATTATTTTTAATATCAATGAACTCTTTTAAAAATGATGATGCTTTTTAGATAACTTTTAGACAACTAAATGCACTGGGTGAGTGTGTATAAATAAATTTTATAGGGAAATATAATATAATTGATTATTTATGCCATAGTATAGACACTAGATGTATATAATATATTATTATTAGTCAAAAATTTAGACACTTCATGTTTAACACTTTTGACACTTTTGACACCCCACATTTGACACTTTAGACACTTCCAATACCCCACTTTTGACACTTTTGGCAACTTTAATTATCCTTATTAATACCTATTCATATTTATTCATCTACCAATCCAATCATACATAATTTAAATTTAATTATCACATAATTCTATAACCTTAATCCTATTATCAACATATCCCTAATTGAACCATTCTAACACTATTTCCCCCTAGCCAATTAATCACATTATCTTATTACACATTGAACCTTGTCTAAATACCACCATAATAAAATACAAATTAATAAACTAATTAATATTTATTAATTATTTGGTTAGTCATAATAATAAAATCCCTATAAATCCAAAATATATAAATAAATAAATTCAAATAATATAATATTATCCCATCTCTAATCATATCACCCCAAATCCCAAGTCAAGTCACCACATCACTCAACCTATAGTCAAATATTCAAATCTAAATGAGAAGGGACAAGGTGAAAATAAATCCACTCTTAGTGATCACAAAACATTACATCCTCAACCCCCCTCATTTAATTCCCAACTCCTCATTCAATGAGGATTCTGAATCAAATATATCAATTCATTTTAAATCATATCTGACCATCCATTTCATTATTAAAAATATATTAATTGAATGCCTCTGCTCCACTTTCAAAAATCTCCCATAGCCTAACAAAACTTTATCAATTGAGAGATAAATACATCCAAGCCATCAACATATTCATTAAACCAAACATCAATCATATAAAGGGATATGCCATCAAAGTTCTTGAGCATCTCCAATTGACCAACCACATTCAAGCTTTAATCCAAGCAAAAATGACACAAAAAAAAGATAAACTTCATTATTAGGTGAAGGTAAAACATTATTTAATTATATTTTATGCTTAATCTAAAGTTAATTTTCTTGTTATAGTAAAAAAAATCACATTTTTTGGAAATTTTAACATGATTATGCTCTAACTTTGCATGTGTACATTCTTTTCATGATTGGTGGGAGATTTGTCCAAAATATTTACTTCATTTTACTTGATAAGAGTTGTTATCTTAGTTGTTCTAGTGTAAGTGATAATTAGGGTCAATTTGAATAAAATTTAGCATTTCCAGCTTTAAAATCACATTTTATTTATTATAGTGTCTTCATCCTATGAAAGGATGTCTCTGACTTTGATAACAACATATGCATATAATAGAATAACACTTACATCTTGTTCAGTTTTATTTTTCCTATTTTAGTATCTACATAGATGTTACAACATCTACATTTTTCATAATGTATTTTCTCTATCAAAAATATCTATGTGCTTTCTTTTAGCATCTGTGTGAGTCTATCTGCTATTTTCTTACTTCATGTTTTAATGCAAACATTGTTGCTTCTATGTCACTAGTGGCATTTGTGTCCTAATTTGTAACATATATGTATAATGAATCAATGTCTACATCTATCAATTATGTTCTATCTATTTTTATAGACATCAAAATGATTACATCATTAGTAACACTTATGATGTATTAAATAATGTATGTGTTCTACATTGTAGCATCATCATATTTCAATTATTTTACTTGTAGGTTTTTACTTGTCAAAGAATATAATCCTCCAAAACTAATAACGATCTATTTTTAGGTTCAAGATTCAGAGAGACACAATTAAACAACACATACATCTAATTAATTAATCTTAATTAATCATTTTTTTGCACATTATTGTTTAGTCTTGTTTGTGTGTGTTTGTCTGAATTATGTACCACATATGCACTTTCATTGCATTTTTAGGTGAACTGAGGAATCAAAAATGATATAGGTAATTGTGTCTCCCAAGGACAAGCTGTACATGCTCTTTCCTCATGCTGCAAGGTAATATTGGCAACCAAAAATAGTACACACCTTTTTTTATTTTTTTTCTTAGGTTTTGGTGACTATTATTTCATAACCAAATATTAGGACCAAGTAAATATTCTGGGGGATATAAAAATCAAGGAGGAGTTATCATTATTGGATAGGTAGTCACTTATTTTACTATCACCATAAAGTGAGGTGGTTTCATCCACTAATCCCAGGCCCTAGAAAACACTCTCATATGACTTTGGGCCCCAATATACTAAAAGGTATATAGAGGATGCCCATATATCAACTTTTTTAACTTAGTATAGGAGCCATTTAAGATAAATATGGATAGTGCTATCAAAAACACAATTTTTCGTAAGATCACCCACCAAGTACCTTTCATGGTATTATCAATGGGCCACTATTTTATAGTAATCATATATGAGCTAGCATAGGTTATGTTTGCATGTGTGTCTTGACTACATCTCCCTTGTCATATTTTTTCTAAAAATAAATAAATCCCAATCTAATGGCATCTTTAAAAAATCAAAATAACCATTTTAGTCCATATCTATTTCATTCCAATGATATTGATAGATCCATAGCCTAAACTAGTCTCCCATACATTAGCTACCATCCTAATCCTGACATCCCTTTCTTAACTAAAAATGGAATCCAATTTTAACA
>JARHVA010002050.1:2745000-2805000 GCA_037957365.1 Torreya grandis
TGGTATACATAGTCCCCATTTATATTCATTGAAACCCTAAACCTATATTATATTCTATATAATGCCTTGCATATTACTTGTCTATATAATACCCTTTACATTCTATGTAATGGTTTATTATTGTGCATATTAATACATACAAGAAAGGAGACAATGAAATATTAGTCTATATAATGGTCTAGTTTTGTCCATGTTATTATAGTATATATAGTGCCATACATATTTCTTGTTTGTATAATACCTTATACATTCTGTGTAATGCTATATTGTTGTTCATCTTGCTACATAAATTAAAGGAGATAATGAATCATTGGTTTATATAATGGTCTAGTATTTTCCATCTTGTTATATTCTTTATGATTTCCTACATCTTTCTTGTATGTATAAAACTGTTTACATTACATATAATGGCCTATTATTGTCCATAATAATACACAAAAGAAAGGAAACAATGAACCATCAGTCTGTATAGTGGTCTACTATTGTCCATATTATTACACGATATATATTGTTTGCTTGTATAATACCTTTCACATTTTTAATAATGTTCTACTATTTCCCATTTTGATACAAAAGTTATAATAACCAATGAAGCTACATGTCATTATATTACAATGTTTGTGTTTTTTTAGTAACATAAAGAAATAAATATAAAAGGAAAGAAACCAATGAAGCTATACAGAGGAAAATGATTGACATTTTGAGTGTAGATTATGTTCCAAACAAATATACTTCAAGTGACATCCATTCATAGGAATATATGTTTTTTTATTTTGTTAGTGTCATATACTTACTAAATATCTATGGTTTTAATTCTGTGTAGCTTCTAAGAATCCCAAACCCACCCCACAAGCAATTTTATGAACCAATCCAAAAGTCTTGAAAAAATTAATGCAATGGTGGATGATGACCTTTGATAATGTAAACTAAGACATTTAAAGATTAGGTTAGATGTATGGGAGCAATGGGAAAAGGCTATCACAAAGACGGAGGACAACTTGAAGGAAATAATTAAAGAAATTAATACAACCATATCATATTTGATAAATGAGAACAAGGAGCTAAAGATTTGTATTGAATGTGTAAGGAAAGAAAAACTATAGGATCAGATGTGGTTCAAGGATTAAATTACATCACTTAGAGTATATGAAGTTATTTTAAGTGATAGTGATATTGATTTGGCAGTAAATCATTATAGGAATGTTAGATAAAAGAAACTTTATGACAAAATTTGAAATCCATATTATTACCTGACATACAACCACTCCCACTACATCCATACATACTAACTCTAATAACAATGATCATAATTAGTGTGTTCCTTTACTATGGTTCATTTGACTATAGTTGTTGAATTTTACATATATATAGTTCATTCACAATAGTTGTTAACTTTTTAGTTATTCTAGTTTGTGAAATTTGAAAAATATTAATATGCATGCCTCACAAGAATGTGAAATTTGAAAAAATTATTAATACCATGTGTGCTGAATTGGATAAATAAATACATTTCAAAGAATTAAAAAATAATGAAATTAGTTGTGAATCTTTACATGATATTATACGTCAAATCAATTATGAATCATTACATGCTTTTATATGTCAATCAATTTTACTATTTTTACACATATATAGAATTTATAATTATAAAGATTTAATGTAAGACATATAACATTGAATTCCAAATAAAAAGACAACCAAACAACTTCAGTTCAGGATATATAGATCAAACTTCGCAAAAATAGCTACTAGTCCACATAATTTTATATTTGCTCTATCTAATTAATCCTAAAAAGTAATGCACTTTGATATCACTTTATTCTTGAAATGGAATTAGGCATGTTCATTTTCCGATATTGGATGCCTTCAAATTTCCATATTATCCATAAAATCTCTTGAATGTTGTATATTAGTCCTAAAACCATGTTATACAAGTTGGGAAGGTTATGCATGGGGATGACTCATGTTATCATTATTGAAATTTGACCTTGATCTAAACCTATTACAACCATATTTAATAATATTCTCAAAGAAATTAAGAATTCTCCTATCAACTAGAAGAGTGAGAAGTGCTTTGCATAGTAATCCATGGATCCTAATAATTTGTGGATCATTTGGGTCATCCACATCACTGATAATATTATCATTTACAAGAACATAGACAACATTATCATGTGCAAGGTCATTAAAAATATTGCTAGCATCATCCTAAACAAGTCAAAAATAGATTCTTGTCAATAATCATATGAAAATCCATGAAAATCATTTACATATTCAACAAAATAAATACAAATAAGAATCAATACAAAAATAATACTTACATGGGCCTCAACATGGAAAATAACATGGGCATCAAACATAATCACCAAACTGATTTCTCAATTCACCAACTTTGAACATGTGCTTGAACACATGGCCTTGGTTTGACCACATGCAACCACACATTGTAAATGACTAGATTGCCTTTCTAACCTTGTAAAAAGTTTCTTATTTTCTTTGGCTTATCACCCATGCCACATCAAGGTTAATATCATAGAACATCACAACACCATCAAGGATTATTTGTGATTTCATGCATGCTGTTTTCTCTAATTGCTCAAGCTTGAAGTTCCTATAAAACTTATTTTACTTACATATTTGGCTCCTCTAGTAATACACAAATGTAATGGACATAAAATTCTTCATAAACTAATCCACTCTTTGATGGGATGAAACTCTAGTTTATTTTAGAAACATGTGCTTCAAATGAGAGTGATATAATTCTATGGAAACATTTATCTCTTTACTTGCATGGGGAATTATATGAAAACATCTTGACCACATGTTAATATAGTCAAATTATTGATCTTTATAATAGTTGGTGAATGACTCATGAGCCACATATTATTAAATGAATAGGTTTGCATCATAAACCACTACCTCTATAATAGGCGACTTATGCATTATTTTAATTAGGCTTATAAACATTGATTCCCTTATTTTAGAATCATTTCCATTTTAAATCAAGTTTTTTAGGCAAATTCACCTCACATTCCAACTGCATAGGTATACCTCACATTCAAACTCTTACCTAAAATTACAAGGTAATAAACCCAAAAACTATCAAGATAATAAATTATCACTATGCCAAGATCTAAAATAATAACCCATATTGATTCATGTTGAATTAAATAAAATAATTATAATCCATGCATAAATAAATCTCAACTTGGAATTAGAGTTGACATGCAAATTTTTGAAAAAAGCTAAAATCTAAAAAAGACACTATTTTTAGTAGCTTCTATTTATAATAAGTTTTGCATGCAAGCATGTGCATCTCTAAAAATCTACCAAAATAATCTAAATACTAAAATAACCTATGGGACAAAATTAAATTAAGTTTGATAGACATCTGGTCTTAAAAGTATACAATTTCTAAAGATAGAAATTTTTAAAAAAAATAATTAAACACTAATTTAGGACCCTTAGATGATCACGTATGGACTCTAAAGAATATCAAAAACAACTCTAAGAAAATATATTAGCTTAGGAAAGCAACCAAATTTTTGAGATGGTCATAATGGCATGTGGAAGAGCTCAAATGGAGCTATGGGTCAAAATTTATGGCCTCCATAAGATTGGCCTACTTTCTTTGCATCATTCTCCTCTGGTTGAAAATGACTCAGTTATTGTGAGTTGCCTTGATTGTAATAATGCAATTTTTATTTTTCAATCTTCTTCAGATCTCATTCTATAATCCAAATATTGTCTTCTTTCTGCAATCCTTTCCATTACACCAAATACCTATTATAATTCCCTTGCCCTGTGCTCACTATCTTCATATCCAAAACCTGCATTATCTTTTCCTTCTTCTATGGAACCTATTGATACCAATTTAATTATTCATATTCATTACCTTCATCATCTTCTCCACCAAATTGATATAAATTTGAAACATTAAATACTAAAGAGATATCAAAATTTTAGGGTAAACTCACCTCATAAGCATTGTCATTGATTTTCTTCACAATTATGCATGGCCTAATTTTCTTGTACTTCAAGTTGTTGTACATGCATTTTGGAAATATTTATTTCCTCAAGTAAACCATTACCAAATATCCTTATTAAAATAATTTGGATCTTCTTCTGACATATGTTGATGCTTTATATTTCTCATTACTTTCCTGCAACTTTCTTCTTACTCCTTACAATTATTGCATATGCTCTGATGTTGTATATTTTTCATTAATTTTATGGTCTTGATAGTGCAAATACTCAAATTATCTTTGACCTTCTTATCCACATATATAATAGACATAATATCTGTGTTGATTTTGAAACCATCTTCTGGTACCACCATAACCTCATCCTCTTTGAAATCCTCTTCCTCTTTATTGGTATTAAAACCCTTGCCTATTCTCATCTTGGAATTTATGCACCATGTGATGATTCACGTTTATTTGTATTAGACCCACCTATAGTGGTATTAAACCCACCTCATCCCCTTATTAGATGGGATCCATCTCTTCTTGGACCAAGAGACATTCTTCTAAAATTTTATCTATTTTGTTTTTCTTCTGCCTCAAAAGATAATTGATAAACCTCCTCCATGAAAAGTATTACATGCATGATTAATTCATCATTAATAGTAAATTTAAAACTATTCACATAAATTTCATCCATCTTCTCTTCTATTTCATCATGCGCCACTCTTATAGAAAGCTTATAAAACTCAGCTGTATACTCTTGTATACTATGGTCTTTTTGCCTCAAATTTTGGAATCTTCTATATAGAGTTTGTCTATAATCCATAGGAAGAAATTTCTCTCTCAGATTTTTCTCCTTATTTTTCCATTTATTAATATTCTCTTTACCTTTTCTATATCTCTCTTTCTATTTGTGATCCCACCAAATCATCTCATGACCTTTCAATTTTCTGCATGCAAACTTTACCTTCTTGTCTTCTCTGATAGTATTCCACTTGAATAACTTCTCCATACTATTCATCCAATCTGAAAAATCCTCTAGTTTTAAACTACCTTCATAATCTAAAACATGAACTTTGATTCCTTTATTTCTTTCTTCTAAACCCTAAACCATCCTCTCTTCCATCAAAGGTGGATGCTCTTGCTATTATTCTTCTTGCTAAACTTCATCATGATCTATGTACTCCTTAACACCACCTTATTTTCTTATTTGATTGGTGATAACGTTGGTTAATTATTTCACTTACCTCTACAACTCTTATATAGTCTAGTTCATTTGTGAAATACTTCCTTGTCCTCTCACCATGTCTTACTCTTCTAAGATTGTAACTTGCTCTGATACGAAATAATGAACCTAAAAACTATCAAGACAATAAATTATCAATAAGTTAAGATATAAAAACATAACCCATATTGATTTGAATTAAATGAAATAAAATAATTAAAATCCGTGCATAACAAATCCTCAAATAATAATAAAATAAAATAAAATTATGCATGGCTCAATTATAAGCATTGTCATTAGTTTTCTTAACAATTTTACATGGCTCAACTTTATTGTACTTAAAATTGTTGTACGTGCCTTTTGGAAACCTTTATTTCCTCAAGTAAACCATTATTAACTCTCCTTATTTAAATACCTTGGATCTTCTTCTGACATCTATTGATGCTTTATATTTCTCATTACTTTCCTTCAACTTTCTTCTTACTCCTTACAACTGTTGCATATGCTATGATGTTTCATATTTATCATTAATTTTATGGTCTTCATCATGAATAAACTCAAATGATATGTACCTTTTTTCTCCACATATATAACAAACATAAGATCTAAGTTGATTTAGAAACCATTCTCTAGGCCCACCATAACCTCATCCTCTCTAAAATTATCTTACTCCTTGTTGGGATTGAACCCTTATCTATTCTCATCTTGCCTTTCTATACCACATGATGATTCACCTTTATTGAAACCCAAATATGGTGGTATTAAACCCACCTCATCCCCTTATTGGATGGGATCTACCTTTTCTTGTACCAAGAGACGTTCCTCTAAAATTTTGTCTATTTTATTTTTCTTCCACTTTCAAATCTAATTGATAAGCCTCCTCCATGTAAAGAAATATATACATGCTTAATTAATATTAAATAGTAAATTTCAAACCATCTACATAACTTGAAACCATATGATCTTATATTTCATCATGCACCACTCATTTGTATAATCTTATATATTGTGATGTTTTTTCCTCAAATTATGAAATCTTCTGTATAGGGTTTGTGCATAATCCACATGAAGAAAGTTCTCTCTCAGATTCTTCTCCTTATTTTTCCATGTATTGATATTCTCTTTACCTTTTCTCTATCTCTCTTTCTCCAAGTGATCCCACCAAATCTTTACATGACATTTCAATTTTGTGCATGCAAAATTCAGCTTCTTGTCATCTGTCATAATCTTCCATGTGAAGAACTTCTCCATGTTATTCATTCAATATATCAATTCCTATTGTTTTAAAATACTTACATAATATGGAAAATCAACCTTGATTCCTTCATTATAAATCCTAAACAATCCTCTTTTCCATATATGGTGGCTTCTCTTGTTATTCTTCTTCTTGTTAAACTTCTTCATCATGATTTGTGTTCTCTTTGTCACCACTTTGTCTTCTTCTCTGATTGGTGATAACCTCAGTTAATTATTTCACTTGAATCTAGATCTCTTATATAGTCTAATTCATGTATGCAATACCTCTTTGTCCTCTCCCCATGTCTTACTCCTTCAATTTCGAACTTACTTTGATACCAAATAATGAACCCAAAAACTATCAAGAAAATAGATTACCAATAGGCCAAGATCTAAAATAATAACCCATATTGATTTTTATAAAATTAAATTAAATAATTAAAATCCATGTATAACTAATAATCAACTCAAAATTAGAGTTGACATACAAATATTTGAAAAAACTAAAATCTAAAATAATACTATTTTTAGTAGCTGCTATTTATAGTAAGTTTTGCATGCAAGCATGCACAACTCTAAAAGTCTCTAAAAATACTCTAAACACAAAAATTATCCTTTGTGATAAAATTGAACTAAAGTCGATGTCCGCTCCTAAAATTATATTATTTCTAAAAATAGATAATTCCTAGAAAAATCATTAATTGGTAATTTTGAACCCTTAAATGATCACGTATGGCCTCCAAAAAATATTAAAATAAATATAATAAGATATAGAGGATTATTAAAACTATGAAATTTTTAAGATGTTTGTTTTGGCATGTAGAAGAGCTCAAATGGAGCTATGGGTCAAAAGTTATGGCCTCTGAAAGATTGGTTGATTTTTCCTGCATCACAATGACAAAGTAAACGTAACAAAACTAGCTAACAAAGTTTTTTTTTCAATCATAATAATAAATATTTATTATATGAATGGGATTTAATTACCTAATAATAATAATAATTTTAGTGTTGTCATCATCCACTGTGAAATCATTTAGTTTTCATCCCAACATTTGATAATGCACACTAACCACTAGCTTCTGTATCCATGATGTCATGTTTGAAACAATAGCCCTTAAAATAAAAATCCACTGAACATGAATTTTATTGTGCATACTTCTAAATATAATATATGTGTACAACATGAACTAGATTTAAAAACATAAACATAAGTCTTATATAATATCAAGTGTGAAGTTTCGAATTTGTAAATCTGTAACCACCTTGTGTGCATTTGTCCCATATGTGGAGTCTATTTAAATTATAATATTATGTACATACTTAAAAATCCATTGAAATTTTTGAGGAAAATAAAGGCCTAAGACAAAGGCTTGCTCATCCATTCTTATTTTTTCAAAATTTTCATATGTATATACAGTTTCAAGATTTTTAGTGACAAATATTTGAATACTATCTGCATCACTAGGATCCAATTTATATTCTGCTTCCTTAATGCTTCTATGAATATTACAGATGTCATCCTTAGTCATGAAATCATCCATTTATGTCTGACCTTTGAACAATGTATGTTTTTTTTGGACCATGTCATGATGTTTTTAGTAAACAAGTTTAGGAGTCAGGCTTAATAAACAACATCCTCACCACCCAATCCTTTACTACATCACTAATGAATAGAGATGAAGTTAAATGACTACCCCTAAATTCATTTATCTCTTTCCCATGGTAAACCATGTCCCATCGATCTGTATGGCCTAGGTTTTTATATGAAATCAAATATTGTTCTTGTATCTTCATCAACATATAAATATAAAAGTGATATTGGCATCCATGACGTAAATACTCACACCTAAGTTGGCTACCAATACTAACCTTCTTAAAATTTTAAATGTCATAATTTGAATCATATTCAGCCCTATAATCCTTAGGGATATACACACACCAATACCTATATAATACATACATAAATTATAATTTTAAGAAAGACTAATTTGTATTAAAAAAATTATTAAAAGACATAAAACCCACACTATGTACTGGAGAGATCTAGTAATCCTATCTTTTTGTAACTTAGACGGCACAAGATTGAATATACTATCATCAATATGGAAGGTAGAGAGATACCCTAATCCATTACATTCACTATTTAATAAGTATTATATACAATCTCTTTGTATCAAGGTAACACCATATTTATCATTTCCCATATCATACTTTACCTCACTCTATTGCAATTCATTAGAAGAGAACTCTCTAAGATGTGGATTTTTCATTTTAAGAGATAATAATCTCTTCCACTTAAATGTCATCTATAAAATGAGCAATCCAAAAAAATAGACCTTTTAATTTTTACATAGATAAGGGGGAATTGATATACAATTGACATTCATAAACAAGAAACATTGATAAATAATTAACATTGCCAAATAAGGGGAAATGAACTCAACACTTTGGCAGGGTTATCTTAGAGAATGCAAGTAAATAAAAAACTAACAATGCACATCTTTACCATACATTGCATTAAAAAATTATATAAAGGATAAAAATGAAAAATTTAATATGCCAACTAATAGTAAAATATGTCACTCTTTACATTAACAACATGTAATTAAACATTAAAAATATTAGGGAAAACATCCAAAATTTGAAGAGGACCTATTTTTTTTTATTAAAATTCAAATTTTACCATTCCATGTGACCCACCAATTTTTGAGTATCATTAAATATTATTAGAAACCCTTTGATGAATATTTAGATTAGATCTTCTAATGTGTTATGATTTTTTTAATATATTTTTTTGATGAATTATTTTTTGTTAATTTTTTAATTAAGTATATCCTAAAAACTAAGAAAAAATAGATATCCATCTGTATGACCCATCCTAACTACCTAAAAAAACAACCAATAATTGATTATTTTTAAAAAATGTGTGTATGGGTGAGGCATGTTGTGGCCTAAGAAAGGTGTTGTTAGAAATAAATATAGTTTTAACCCTTAAGATAGCCCAAAAATTATAAAAATCATACATTTAAAAAGATGATAACATGCTCATTATAACGGTAATAATTTTTTGAATTTTGATGCTGAAATCTGTAGTGTATTTGGCAATTGAAATTGAAATTTGTTGGTTTTTTCCTAAAAATCTTGGTCTTAGCTATAGATACAAAGTCCCAAGCCTTTGGCTCAAAAATTACAATCCATTTAAGAGTCTAAAATCATGGTTTTAAATTCAAATTCAAATAACGTGTATGCATTATATAATGTGTACATGTGGTATAATGCACACACATTATATAGTACACTATACAACATGTATGTATCATATAATGCATACATGTTACACTATTATAAGTCCAAAACTAACTCAATGAGCATTTGAGAGTTTCAAGTGAAGCCAAATTTGTCCATAAGCTTATATTTACTACTCTAAATGTTAAGTACAAGTTTGCATTTAAATTTATTTGATTAAATATAGGAAATTAGGGTCACTAAGCATCTGATAGAGTTGGTATCATAGTGATATGCCTTATGATGTGGAAAATAGTTTTTAAAAATCTAATCAAGTTATTACATAGGAATTTTTGGGGTATATTTATTAAAACTTGGGATTTCATGACATAAATTTTGTAATTGATATCCATTTTTGGTAAACATATAGTCATTTTTTAGGTTTCTATGCCTTTCAAATTGATTCTTGGTATTTCTATGATTCTTAGGTTTATCAAAATTGATGTTTTCAAACCACTTAATTTTAAATTTGATGCAAAGTGATGTGATTTAGGTAGCATAGGTCACATTGATGACCCACACATATTAAACAACCACTTTGTGTTAATTTCACTTGTTCATCATCCTTCTCTCATCTTTGATCACTTTATACTCATGACTCATCACCCATAATCACTCTCTCATCATTACTAAATATTCCTAATCACTCCCTCATAGACCTTGACTATCCCTAGTCATCTCTAAACACTCCCTCATGATCCCTGATTACTCCCTCATTGACCCTCACCATGCCTCATCATATCTAATAACTTGCTCCTTGTCTCTCCTCATTCCTCATCACTCCCTAATTTACCTTCACATCCCTCATCATATTTAATCACTCCATCATCATCCCTAATCACTCCCTCATTGGCTCTCACCATCCCTCAATTTCCTTAAATACTCCCTCATTGGCCTTTACCATCCTTAAACAATGCTTCATCATCCCTAATCACTCCTTCCTCATCCCTTATTTACCCTCACCATTCCTCATCATTTCTAATCACTCCCTCAATTCCCCTTACCATCCCTTATAATAAAGATCCCTATTGCATACTCTACTTGTCTAAGCTCTTTGGCAATATCCACGTAGGCATTTTTAGGGTCTAATTATTAAACTTAGGGATTTTAGGACATAAATTTTATAATTCATATCCAATTTTGGTTAAATTATAGTCATTTATTAGGTTTTTGTGCCTTCTAGATTGATTCCTAGAATTTATAGGAGTCTTAGGTTTGTTAAAATTAAAGTTTTCAAACCAATCACCTTAAAATTGATGAAAAGTGATGTTATTGAGATACCATAGCTCACATTAATGACCTACATACATCAAACAATCACTTTAGATGTTAATTTCACTTGATCATCACCCCTCTCTCATCCTTGATCACTTCTTACTCATATTGCATTACCCCTAATCACTCTCTCATCAATCCTCATTGTCCCTAATCACTCCCTCATAGACCCTCAGTATCCCTAGTCATCTTTAATCACTCCTCCATTGACCATCACTATCCTTCATCATCCATAATCACTCTTTTATCATCCATAATCATACCTAATCACTTCCTCATCCCTACTCACTCCCTCCTCATCCCTAATCACTCCTTCACTGACCTTATTTGTCTCTTATCATCTCTAATCACTCATGCTTATCATCCTTAATCATTATTCATTGATTATCACCATACCTCAACATCCCTAATCACTCACTTCTCATCCCTCATAATATATAATCAATATTTCTTCATCCCTAGTAATCACTAATCACTCCCTCATTAGCTCTCATCATCCATCATCACTCCATCATTGACCCTCACCATCCCTTGCCATCCCTAATCACTCCTTCATCATCTAGAATATGTATATACTCTAAATATATATTTGATTCTAATCATATATTATTTGATCCATTACAATAGAAATTAACTCTTTTATAGGATACTTAAGATGCTCTTGATATTTTAATTTTCCCTTTTTTGGTAATTAATTTTTTAGCTCATTTTCTCAAGTATGAATTAAATTAGGATTTGATTAGGTTTTGAGGTTAATTAATCCCTTTTAGGCATTTTTGACATTTGTTTGATTTAATTCAATGTGCATTTGCCTTGTTTAATTGATTTATGATCCAAGTTGATTTATTTGTATGGTTATGAAGCCAAATTTGAGACCTTTGGAAATTATTGGTCTAGGTATTCAATGATTGGAAATAATTGGTGTAAAGTCAGGTATGAATCCATTGGTGGCCATTTTTAGATGTCTACAGCTCTACTATCAACTATGTAGTTATGAACTAGTTTATCACCCACACTAAGAGTGAGGTACAAAGGTAGAGGGTTCTTAGATTTGGTAGAAGGTTTCAAAATATTATTAGGATAATTGGTAAGGGATGACTAACATGGATAGTGGATAGCATTTTTTGTAAAAGCTCTTTTTGGCTAGGCATATGAAGGGCATCCCAAAGAGAAATGGATGTCTTGGAATTATTCAACAAGTCTACAATGTTTAGAGAAGAAATACATACTTTTTATTGATCCCTTAGAGGTAAGGAAGTTATTGGAACTTGAGGGATTGAAGTACCTTGAGTAGAATTACCAACATTCTACCTTGGAGGAGATGGTGGATTTGTAGGGACTACCATGTTTATAGTCATGCTTTGCCGACCTATAAGAGGGTTAGATAAACTTGTTGGAACACCATTATCATCTCATAAAGCCTTATTTTTATCTCTAGTATTGTCTAAAAATGAATTCCCTTGATTAATAAAAAAAGTCTTTTAAACTATGAAATTGGTGAAGCTTTCTCCTTGAGGCTACCAACTTTCATTTATTTTCATGAGGAATTCATCTTTAGCTAATAGCTGAGGAGTGACTCCTAATTGAGAAACTAGAGCTTGTTCTCCTCCTTCATTAACATCCATTACTTTATCTTATTTCCATTCTTTTCATTGGATTAGATTGCTATGAACCACTACTATTTCTCTTGTGTTCATTGTTAAAGTAGGATTTTATGCATTGGTAGGACTATTGAAGTTAGGGTGCCCTTGACCTCTCCTTTTCTCATATTTTTGACCATATTGCTGATGATCAGGATAGGGGTTTTGATTTACACCATTTTCAATTATTTATTGCCTAAGTTGAGATCTTGACCATCTAATTTTTACATCTTTATCCATGGCATCATCTACCTTTTTAGGAGTAATATTTGGCTTATCATTAATATTAGGAACTTGGGCAATGTTTGTAGCAACAATAGGAACATTAGGTAAAAAAGGCATAGACACTTTTGGAGGAAAATTTTCTACTCGAAGGAGGCCATTTTTATCTCTAATGGTAAGGTCATTTGCCTCAGGTAAGGTGAAACCACACATGGATTATAGCATGATGGAAATATCAGTACCAATGGCTCTCATGTATATGGGAAAGATAAATCTAGAAGGTGGTCTCATGGGAGGAGGCAACCTATATCATTTATTTTATAACCTCTCATTAAAATCATGAGTTATATCCTTGGGGGATTTTTGGATCACATTGAGCTGATGTATGAGTGAAGTTTCATCACTCTTATCCTCAAATATTAAATTTAAAAACACTCCAAAATCATCTCATGTTGTGATTCAACCACCAGGAAAAGTCCTATACCAATCAATTAATTTACCTCTAAGGGACATAACAAGGAGTCTAATGGAGATATTGACCTCAATAACATTTTTTAAACTACAAAAATTATATATATTCCTTGATGTGTTCACTAGGAGTGACATGGCCTTCATCATTAAATATAAGAACACTCTTTGTAGAATTAAGGGGAATGTCATCATAGTCATCAAGATGGATTGAATTTTTAGTGTTAAAGGATAGGACGGCATGATACCTAACCATGTTTTCTTCAAGTTATTCCTCACTCATTTGGTCTTCTTGGATAGTAAATTCCTCTTGATCTTTAAAGGGCAGAATAGGATAGGGTGTTGAACTTCAAGAGGAAGTTCAGATTGAAGAGGTCGATTGATAGGATTGAAAATTCTACTAGAATATTACCTAGTAAGGACCATGAAGTATGAGAATAAATTTATGAAAAAAAATGGTCTAAAAACCATATTTTTCCTTTAATGGAGTCACCAAATTATTAGTAGCATACCACTATGTAGCTAATGTTGACAAGACCAACATTCACCTTGAAAAGTTGTATTTAGGACAATGGTCCCACTGGCTATGCCAGAACTATTGTCACAAAATATTAAACCATAGAGAAGGTTTTTCAAGCCTACTCTAAGATATTATAATCATTTGAATACTTATATTTTTGTGGGTTACCTATAGTTTAAGTAGACCTCTAAGTTTAAGGGCTAGCTCCCTGAATTTGCCTTTAAGTACTTATCACATACACTAACTAATTGAATGTGGGAAAAGGGATATAAGTTTACATGAAATTAAAATAATATAAGGGGGTGATAAAACATTAATATTTACACAGTATCATCATATTCCATGCAGTAATAAATAAGACATAAAATGCTAGCTTTAAAGTCCTAAGATGTTCTAACATTAGTATTTCAGTATAGAGGTGATATGCATGAGACAACTCAAGGCAAGTGTACCAGAGATCAATTTAAAACTCAAAAGACACTTTAAAACTTTAAAGGAGTGAAATTCACTAGATACACTTGATATGACCTATTATAATGGGAAATTTTTACACGAAACAACAAAGGATTAGGAGAAGCAAGGATAAAAGCTTATCACTAAACCTCACCATTCATCACTTCACATACTTAGAAAAAATGTTTGTGAAATAAAAAATAGATTCATTATATTATTAAAATATTAATTAAAACATAAAATCAATAGGGATTCACCATACCAGTTATGGTATTATAAATTAAGAGCCAAAATGGCTAGTACTTATACAATGTGAGAGATAAGAGAGAAGAATGAAGATCAAGGGTCATAAAAACAAGATTTAAGCTGAGAGAAAGAGTTATATATATATATATATATATATATATATATATATATATATATATATTATTTATGAGATAGAACATGAAATATATATTTGGAAAAATGTCCCTCCAAGGCATGAAACTCTTCAATTTTGGCATAGGACCCTTCAATTTACTCCTTGAAAACGACCTTCATCATTGGAATTCCTTGAGTGCTGAAAAATAGAATAGGAAGAGATGGAATAATTGAAATATGAAGTGATGGGGGGTTAAAAATATGCTCCAAAATTTATTTGATATGTCCCTAATGATCAATCCCTTTTTGGTCAAATGTTCTCATTGTCTATAGTCATAATCACCCTTCTTTCACTCATCCTTCACACTTGGCACCAAGTTGATCTTAATTTTATAAAGCCAATCCATATAATGGGTGTTGTGACACTTTTAAAGAGTATTTATATCCTTATATCCATGAATAATACTTTTAAAGGCCCCCAAATTGGAGTTATCACCTTCTCAATTGGTGATCACTCTTTGTTCACTATGCTAATTTGGACTGGCTGAAGTAAAGGTGATTGTAGAGGTTCTTGTGTGATTTTTTGAATAAATATATGGATATGAGGAGTTATGTTATGTCTAATTATCATTCTCAAAGTGATCCTCATCATTTGAAACTCTTTTGTAGCTATAAAAGAAAAAACTATCAAGAAAAGTTATTTTGTACCTTGTGTATATAAATAGGGTAGAATCCAACTTTATGGGAAGGAACCTATGGGATTCATATGAAATTAATATATATTTTAAAATTAAAACTATCCATATTAGATGACTTTCATTATTTGTTTTTACATTGGGTCATTATCAAGGGTTTTAGAGGGTTTTGATTGGTTTTACCCCTTAAAGATTGTTCATAGAACTATGACATTCAATCTTCAAACAAATTCCACTAAATAATTATTTAGGATCTTCTCAAACATATCCTATATCCTTAAACTCCCATGCTAATCATCTGTACTATTATGATCTTCTTAAGGTGGCTTCTCAAGTTCCTACCTACATTTTGTGCACCTTGGGTTGTTCTTAAGCTAATAAAATGACTTTGTCATGACTTTCTATGAAAAATAAATGTTTCAACACACCTTATAACTCCAAAATAATGTTACCCAATGCCTTATAATGTTGAATTTACCTTATAATTATTATTGGACCCTCTTTAGGCATTAGGCCTAATCAAGGCCTAATAGGTTCAGATTGTATACCTATAGGTTTAGGTGACCATGTCTAGCCTCTAGAAATTGTGAGGAATTTATCATGTATAATAATATTTAGTTAAACTTTATAAAACTTTATACAATGTTTTCAACAACTCCAAACTTATCTTCTTTCCTTCCTTATGACAAATTTGTAAAATATGGCTCTCTAGGAGTGCCCTCTGTTTAAGATAAAATAGAAGGCATTTGCCCTATTATCCCAACCAAGATGATTATATACGTATATAAAATAGGTATTTGTGACATTATTCAATTATTTTTAGATATATATCACATCAATATGTCATCCAATTCTTTAAATACCCAAATACAGGCTTCTCAAGCTCACTGATTGTGTATCAGGGTAGTGTACTGACTGTACCTTACGTATTTAAATCTTTTGACATGATTACTTATTATCATGTGATGAGAATATCATGTTATGGAATTGATCACATGTGAGGGTGTGCTCAAAACATATTCACCATCCCAATCTTTGATAAATTCCTTAATGTGTACCTTTCACCTTGATAGGTCTAGTTGGCAAGTTATGAAATTATGTTGTTTGCTTAAAAAATGGTGTATGTGTATAATATAGTATTAAGTATCATGTATTTACTGAACATATTATTGTAGTTTTTTTAGTTCATATCATAGTTAAAATTTTATATAATATGCTTTGATTGAGACCAACACACCCACTATTTATTCCAACCTACATTGTCACCCTATAATCAACCTGTAGGTCTATATGTTGAGGACAAAATATGTCCTATAGGTTGCGATATGGGTTGAGACCCCAAATTTTAACTTATATAAATGTTTTTTAAACAATTAGTGTCATTCAAAATCTAAAGGAGTAGTTTATGCAAGGCTATGCCTTCATCAGGTCTTATATAACCACAAGGCCATTTGGGGTTCAAAATACATTAGATAATACTAAGGGACTATAGTGAAATATTGCATGAGTTGGGAACTCTCCAACATCATACTCCTTTGGACAAATAGACCACTTGTCATGTCAAAACATAGGCCCTATGATAGGGCTTTAGGATGGAAACATTTAGACTCGCCAAGACCTTATATATTTCACTATGGGAAGATTGGAAAAAGGGTGAAAATTCTATTTTGGAAAATTTAAGGTAACTAGTCACTAAAGTTAATCAATGTAGGAGCATGGATTGAAGATTTTTTGTCACTCAATGGATTTAGTAATGATTTCTATGTCACCCTCAACACCTCAAGACCTTAAATAAGGTCCAAAAACATTTCAATATATACCTTCCAATTGATCCGTACTTTGTATGAGTCAATTATAGGTGTACATTATAGGATACATGGTAGTGAAAGTTAGAACTTGACAATATGTATAATGGATGAACATATAATCAATATGAGGCCTCAATAAAGTCCTAAAATTTATCCTTAACATATTTAATTACTTAAAAATAATTTCAACATCTTTATTATAACATGATTAGTCTCCTATGGGGCAACTATAGGTGTCTATCAATGTTATAAGACTATGGATAGAATTTTCATTAGTTGTCATAGTATTTTATATGTCATTTGAATGGCTTTGATTGATTAATATTTTTATAAAAGTGTACCCAAATATTTAAAATCTTCATTACCTTTCCATGACTATGTTCTGGACTTTCATTCACCTTATCTAGTTGACTATAGGTGAACACATGCAAAGAATTTAATGCATTGACCTTTCTTAACTTGTCACTTCCTAGGGAGATGTATTGGAGACTAAAAATTATTGGAGAGGTTTATGATGATGTTTTTAGGAGTGTCATACCACATCAACCTTGATTAAATCCACCATAGGAAAAGAAAATCTTTGTAGCTGATGAACATGCGTATAAAATAACAATGAAGCTCCTACGATGCCAAACTAAGATGTTTTGCTCCTAAATCCACCTCCACACATGAAATAAAATATGTAAACCATTATAATAATATGTCCACATATTATATAAGTAATTTAATCAATTTTATTTTATGGATTAATGAAAATAGAAGCAAAACTTATCGGGCATGGGGATTAGTATGTAGAAAGGAGTAGTCATATTCTTAACATTGATTCATAAAGTATAGACAACCAATATTTTAAATACTAATATGAATATGAATTATAATAAGGGTGATAACATCCCAAAATATCTTATGTATTGAATCAAATTTTGTAGTCCATACTCAACTAAAACTGGTTAGCCACTTTTGCATGCATAGTGGAGTGATGGAGAGATGAAATAATCTTAAGTCACTTTTGGGAATTTAAAATCTGACAAAGTGTCATATTCAGCTAATGGGAGATTTAGAGTCATTTAATATCCTTCCACATGTTCCACAACCTCTACAGAAGATGTATAATTACTCATACTTCCTCCTTCCTAACTATTTTATTGATTTCAATGTAGTACCTAAAATATTTTCAATTAGGACTAACATGAATGGAAAGAATATGACATAAGGTATGTTGATAAACACTTGGACACCTTTACCTACTTATGAAAACCATTAAACCTCCATAAATGGCTTAAATATTACCCCTTTTGATATGAAATGGTACAACGACTAAAAGTTGAATATGAAAAAGCTAATGACATACCAAATGACCCCAATTAGGACCATGAAATACATCATAAGACTTATAAGAACATATATCAAGTTTTTTACTATAGGGGGTTAACCTATTTTAACTTGTGGTCAAAATAGTCAGTAGTTGTAACCACCTTAAGCATGAGTTAAGTCATAAAAGATATATGTAGGTTTAAATACATAATGGGTCAAGATCCTAGATTAATTCCTAAATAAGCTTAAAATAAGGTTTAAGCAGTCAAAAATATAATCAATGGGTTTCCATGATCCTTTTATTATTAATTTGATAGAGTTATCAACAAAAACAAACACAATAAGTGTTTTGAAAGCTTATAAGAAACACTAATATTTAGTAATAAGTAAAGAGAGACATAACATTAAGAGAAACAAAATACTAATTTGTTCACCACCTATGTCACTCTTTCCATCAATAACATGAAGTTAAACATTAGAAACATCCATTCATATCACCATTTAAGGGAATATTTATAACCACCCTCGACATGAGTCATGTCATAATTTAAGGTAGATGTAGGTTTAAAGACAAAACAAGGTAAGATTATAAAATCATTTCCAAATAAGCATACCCTCAAGTTCAAGCAATCAACAATATAGTCAATCATTTCCATGACCTTCTATTATTAACTTGATAAATTTATCAAAAACAATGAACACAATAGGTGTTTTGAAAGCTCACAAGAAACATTAATACCATGTACTAAGTAAAGAGAAACATAATATTGAGATAAAGATAGTATTAATTTATCCACCACCTATGCCACTCTTTCCATTAATAATAAGAAATTAAATAGTAAAAACATCCATTCATATCACCATTTAGGGAATAGTTATAACCACCCTCAACATGAGCTGAGTCATAAAAGATAGATGCAAGTTTAGCGATAGAATAGGGTAAAATCCTAAAATCATTTGAAAATAATCATATCATAAAGTTAAAGTAGTCAACAATATAGTCAATGGGATTCCATGATCCTTTTATTATTAACTATATTGAGTTATCAATAAACATGAACACAATAAGTATTTTACAAGTGCATACTAAATGGTTATACATGCCCATTCTTCACATTAGCACAATTATCTTAACTTAAGTATGTCAAAAATAGAGAACTAACATGTAAAGTATTTAAAAACTAAATACAAGGGAATCATGCATAAAAATAAAAACTTATTTTAATGCCTTGTATGCATTAGCATAATGAGTATAGTGAACATGCAATAGAAATTCTAATTTCCAATTACCCTACAAAAATCCATGTCAATTACTACTTGAAATAAAACTCACACTCTTATACTCTACCTCATAGAATAGGGAATTAATACATAATCCATTATAATAATATATTCAAGTATAAAATTAATAGGGCATTAGTAAATATTATGTTAATTGTGTTGTTGATTGGTTGAAGAAATTAATGATTAATTAGGGCATGGTTTATTTTATGTTTACTGTATTGTCAACTCATTGAAGTAATTAATGATTAGTTAGGGAAAAATCATTCATTAAATACATATTTTATTGAATATTTCATGTAATTAGGATATGCTACATATAATTCATTGAACACATAAATCATTCAATGCCAGTTATTACTTCAAACATAACTCATAGTCCTATATTTTACCTCTTATAACAGGGCACTGAGTATATTGTTCACTACTAAAACCTGAAATGGTATGATTATTTGAGAATGATTTTAAGATCTTAACCTATTCTATGCTTAAACGTGCATCTATCATCTATTACTAACATCATATTGATTGTGGTTATAACTATACTTAATTGTATGTACATAATAAGGGTTGAATTTCTATACATTCAAATTACTTTATGATATAAAGCTAGAATACAAAGGTATAGAATTTAAATTCATTTATATGTAGCATATACAACAATGATTATTTGTTGATTTTATGTGAGTTTAATAAATTATATGTATCATATCCTAATTAAATAAACCATTTAATAAATTATGTGTTGCGTGAATGATTATGTCATAACTAATCATTAATTCCTTCAAGTGTCAATAATACAATCAACATAAAACAAACCCAAATGTCTTACACAATCTAAATCAATATGCCATTCTAAAATGTTGAACCAATATCATGCTCAAGGATTGAGGATTCAACAATGTAGATAATGAATTCATTGTAGCTAACCAACCTATATAGTAAAATGATTCCCTGGGGATGCTCACACATTTTGTTATTCGAGAATCAAGTAATGGTGAATGAGCTCCTACATAGGTAGAAAAGGTAATGGCAAACAAGAACTAGTATAATCTATAAATAAGGGAAAGGTGCACAAGTAAAAAGTTAGTGTTCAATGCATATTTACTATTTTATTTTTCAACTAGTATTTGGATTAACACCTAGCATGTGCCTTAACCACCATCATTTTCCTTAACTGTTATCCTTTTCCTTAACCACTATTTTTTTTGCCTTAATAATTGTCATTTTCCTTAATGCATTTTTAATGGATGTTAGCCCAAACATTAGCACTAGACATTGACTAATTTGGTGGGCCTTATGGACATGTCAACTAGTAGTGGAAATGTTCTTGCTAGTTAAGGCACTCCATTTGACCATGGTCTATCTGTGTTTTGTCTACATATTTACTAGAATTCCTTTGGGGAAAAAATGGATGAGGCATAATATTTTTTATGTCATAATAAATGTAATGAAAAGGGCATTCTAATATCAAGTTAGCCACCAATGGGAATAAATAATAAATGCTACCAAATATTGGTAAATATTTATATTGTGTGATATGATAGTTGTGGTGGTTTACAAAAATCCTTTTTAATGGTTTAATTTGTAATAGGTTGTGTGGTTTTTTTCAAAATAATTACACTTAAATAATTTTGGTGTTTTACTTTATATATGTTAAAGTAAATGTAGTATGTGGATAGAAAAGAGCCATATAATGGCCATTCCTACCATTTTATAATTTTTATAATTAAAATTTAGTGATTAAATATTTCAAATAAGATAACTCAGTGATGATAGCCTATCAGTGAATGAAATTGAATGTTAGAAGTGGGAGGTCTTAGGGTTCATTCCCTAGGATGACCACTTTCTAACATCATTTACATACTAAGTTATGATGAGTTATTTCCTGAAAAGTATCCAATGAAATGGATTATCATCTCGATGTTCAATGTCATGGGGGTCAACATGTGGCTTAAAACCTATGTCCAATGTGACAAGACAAGTCCATATTATATAGATAGGAATATTATTCACTAATGGTATCATTATAATTATAAAAAAGTTTATACCCAAAAATATTCGAAAAATATGAAAAAGTGGCTCTGTAGTTGCTTTCAAAACTATACATCCCAAAACATTTGGGCTCTTTACACCTTTCGTCCATCACACAGTCTTCCCCACTAATTAGCTTTGATGCATCTCTTTCTATAACTGAGGTTGGCCAACTATCCCTTACACCTCTCTCATCATTTCCCCCTGCTCATCTCACTATTATGACTAGGGTTCTTGCTTTGTCCTCTTTGGTGGAATGCATGGGGTAACCCATGACTTTTATAAGGTTCTAATAGAAGTTGGTCAAGGTTCATTATTTACTCATCAAATCAAAGGATGTCCTAGGGTGTCAGTACTCTCCTCCTTTGGGTGGTTGTAGATCTTTGGGATTGCATATGGAGTAAGTCAAGAGGGCCAAGATTTAATATTTCATCTTTTTAGCTTCACATGAGGAGTAGGTAGACATTCCCATTACTAAGACCTTATTTATGACCAAAATAACACTGGTAGTTTCCTTTGAAGACATAGCATTGGAAGAAGTTATTATAAATGAGAAGTGGTTTTCCACACATGGTTTAATCTATAGGTTTGATGATTTTTGTTTCAAACTTCTTACCTTATGTTAGTGGATTTTGGATTCATGGTAACCCCTCCTGGAGAAGAATTTGGAGATATACCACGATGCCATAGGTTTTTTAATTATAATTTTTGACTAATTGGCTGATCAAAATAGAGTGGCTCTAGATAAATCATGGTTTTGGAATCAACATATTATTTTTCTAAAACCATTATGCTTATCCTTCAACCCCCTGATTGAAAATTTTGATATCATCTTTGTTTGGGTTTAGCTTCCCTACCTCCCTCTACAATTTTGGACTAATTCCAATCTTTCAACTATTAGAGGCTCTCTTGGTAAACTAATGATGATCAATGACTCTACCTATATCTTTTCTTGTACCACATATGTGCAAATTATATCTAGTTTGGACTTACTTCAAAATATCCACACTTCTATTGAGTTAAAAGTGAATGATTAGAGATGGATGCAAATGTTGGATTATGATGGCTTACCTTTTAGATGCTACAAGTGCTTTGCATATGTTAATATGGCCTCTTATTATTCTTCCATTAAGTTTAAATTATACTTTTCTTGGTGGAAGGATATATCTTCTAAACACCTCTCTATTTATCCTGCAATCCCTATCCCTATTCTTTCAAGTTTTGATTTTATTATCCCTCAAAGAGTGGATCATTAGGCTCTTAAAAAAAGTATGGTAAGTGCATCTTTGATTGTTTTAGAATAGATTACTATGGATAATAAGGCTGAATCATGGTTTGTCTCTAAAAAGCAAACAAAGTTGAGCATTTGGAAGGTCATCAAGAGAAATTCCCACTCCTGTTATGGATTCTGGTATTTCAGGTGTTGTGGAGGAATGGATGGTAGTCTAGAGTAAAAAAAAAGGAAGATTGGACTTGGAATCACCTCCTAGAAATCTTCAATCTCACATAAAAAGAGGTATTGAGAGACCTTGTTGGGCTTTCTTGGGTTCACATTAGACGGGTTAGTCTCTCTTTGGTAGGTTGGAGGTTGGTTTTAGATAGTTCTTATTTCTTCACTCCCTCAGAGATTTTTATTTAAAGAAAACTACTAAGTTTTCTATTATTATTTTTTGTGGGTGAGGGACTCCTTCAACCTCAATTATCTATTAAAAATTTCAAATAAAATAATTTATAAAAATTAATAATTATTAAATTAAATGATATATGGATATGAAGACTAATTTTACACACAAAATGTAATACAAAAAATAATATAACATCTTCAAAAATATGACTAAAGGTTGAAATGATACAATTATTTAAAGTTAATAATTGGTTAAAAACGATAAATTTTAGAATAAAACCAGATAGCTTTACAAGTTACTTATATCTCTACAAACTATTCTTCAAGAGCTTCTTTCTTGTAGTGAAGTATTATTACATCTCTTGCATGTTGTCCAAGTGTACATTATTTTATAAAGATTTAAAATTGTGGTCTTAAAATAAGAAGGGGGATAAAATAAAATTTAGATGGAAAATAAAATCAATTATTATCTATATGAACACATTCATTAGTCCAAATATGGATAAAAATAAATCATTCATTTTAAGTGAATTCCAAACTAATTAAAAATAAAACTAATTATTTTATTAAAAATATTTTATAATATTTAATTTCTTTGTTAATGCATTGAAATGTATAATTATATTGTATCATACATTTCAAACACAAAAATGAGATCTTTACTTAGTTTAGACAATTTTTTGTAGAGAATCTATAGATCCAACTCATTTTGTTTCCTAATCTAATAATTTATTATTTATAAGTTAAATACATGAAAGAAAATTTTGTAATATAAATAATTTAAAAAAAAATACATGAAAGTAAAAATGATGATGCCCACTTTGATTTCATATTTTCATAAACATAGAGTTATCATTATACAAGAAGATAAATGAACAAAACTTAAAAGAAATAAACGTAAGCAGAAAGATACAACCTAAATGTGAAGATGAAGTTTTAAAAAAATACCTAAGAAACAAATAAGAATCACACTAGCTTTCATCAGTGGCAAAAAGTATCTAAGAATATACTAGATTTTAATAACAAACATTACGATATTATTTACATAACATAATAGCAAATGCTCAGATCTAAATTTTAGAAATTCAAGGGACTTAGTAAGTCTTGGAAATTTACCATTTTTCTAAAAATTCAAGGGACTTAGTATTTCCAACTTGTTTTTGAAGGCTGGGATAATAATATATATAGGAGGAGAAAAGAGAATAAAAAGAAATATAATTTTTTTTCCTTGTTTTAAGTACAATGTCATTCTGTTTGACACAATCTCTTAAAACCTATCTTTCCCCCTGCCTATAGTATTGATTTGACCTAGTCGACCCAATAATCCTTTCTACCTATCAAGTACAATATTAATTCAACCTTGGAAACTCTATATCCTTATTATAATATTCTTTATCTCATGTTATAGTACTAAATTGACCATTTTGATGCTATATCCTTCATAAACTACTATTCATACCTTATTTCTCATACTAGGTCAACCCAATTGACTCTATACTCTTATCTGTTTATTATTATCTCCTTCAATTTTGCATTAACTTTACGTTACCTAATCCCCCATCCATCATGAAATTGTTGGTTGAAAACAACACTGAGTTAAATTTAATAGATATGATAAGTCTTACCAATCCTAATAGGTTCTCCCATAAGTATCTTGTGTATCTTATCTTAGATGAAGGTAATGTTCATTTATCCAATTAAACTACAAAACATGGGACCACTACTCATGCATCTTCACTTCTTAATACTCTCTTATCAATTGAAGATTAACCAAAATTAGAGACACACTAAAAATGCTCTTCTTCATTTCTGTGTTTCCTTAACATTTATGAAAGGATCCTTCTACTATTTACCAACTAATGATATGTGGTCAAGTTGAGGATCCTTATTAACCTTATCTCATGTTACCATATGGATTTAGGGATACTAACTTATTTTATTCTTAACCTCTTTCCTCTATTTTTACCCTTTCTCAGACCATGACTTCTTATTCTTTGATTTCCTCTACCTCTCTGACTAGTATCTCTACTAACATGGTAGTCTCTACATCTAGTGGGCCGCTATCAAGACCCACTCTTCTCAATTATTACACAAGTTCATCATTTTATACTGATGGTAATCATTCCTCTAGTGATACTTCTTTGCATCCCTCTAATAGTCCATATTTTTCCACACAAAAAACCTATGCCACTAGTGACTCACTTAATAAAAGCTATTCTCAAGCTCGTAATAACACCCATAGTGGTACCTAAGCCACTACTACCATATCTAATACTTCAATAAATGATAATAATAATATAACTCAAAGCCATAAACTCTTATTAAAAACTCTTAATCAATTGAATGCTTTCAAGGCTAAAATTTCAAATCAAATGATGCAAATGAAAAATAATTTTATCCACCTTCAAACCCACACTCAATATATGCCATGGGGTATGCATAATATAAATGTTTCCCCACCTCTTTAAGATTCCCATGGTAATATAATCCCTCAATGTTATCTTATGAATAAGATAGTCAAGAATCTTAAAAATGAGCCTTTTATATTTTAAATTATTAATATCAATATAGTAGGGATCACCCCTACCATTTCTTAGAATGGGTCAACTGATCCTATTCTTCATTTAAAATTATTTAAAAATCTATATAAAGATTTGGTCAAATTAAATACCTTTACCACTACTAATATCTTATCAAAATCACTCATGCATGATGCCTTATATTAGTAAAATCATCTTAAATCTCATTCCATTACTAGTTTGGAAGATTTAGTTAATGCTTTAGTCTAAAAGTTCAAAACTAGTGATCTCCCTGAGAATACCTTTGCCCATTTTTAAATTGTAAGTAACCTAAAACTGAAATCACACAAAATTTCACTACATGATGGAAGACATGTTTCAATAAATGTGAACATAATATGGTTGATGATAACCTTTTTTGTAATATGAATAGGAAAAGTATGAGATGGCTCAAAGGCAAAGGATCAAGGAATATGAGAAATCTATGAAAGAGATAGAGAGACAAAAAGGTTTAAAACATGGAAAACTATTTTCCATATCAAAATCTAATAATGATGGAAATGGTGAAAATTTATGCTCCTTCCTATGCAGGTTTAAGAAATTATTAACTGAGAAGTCCACTTTGTCCACCCAGTCAAATGCAGATCTACACCTAGTTATTATTTGGGTAGTATTTTAAAATTTTATGACAAATACTCAAATCTTGAGACCTACACCAAGTATGCCATTTTTGTATAAGTAAAAAAAATATAGAATAATAAAAAATAATGATTTCCTACCCAAAAAACCTCACCTATAGAAATGATGGATAAACAAAATCCAAGATTTAAAGGTTTTCAAAGAATAATCTATAATGAAAATGTCAAAACTATCCACAATTTTTAGAAGTGGATTACAAATTGGTTAGATCAAGCATTAGTCAAGGAAACTCAAGAAATGCATAAAAAAGATAACTAACTAAGCCAACTCCCTCAAATAGGGTGTGCAAATGATAATTAAGAGTTATTGAAATAAAATAATTACATCAAGCCTATCCAAGAGCATCCCATCATCTAAATGTGTCTAAAAAAGTGATTTTCAATGATAAATGCTTTACTCCTCCATCATCTCAAGTAAACTAGTAAAAATAGGCTCATGATAATTAATCAAATGTGTGACTAGAGAGAAGCTATCGTATTACAAATTAAACATAATAACATTACACAAAGAATGGTTATGGAGATAATTATGCATCATAAGTTTATACAAATGAAGACTAAAATGGTAGTCTTAACCCTCCTATTTATAGATTTTTGAGATTGATTAGAATCAACCATGTCCATCCATCATGATACCAATATGTGTGGTCATGAATTAATTCAATTTTAAAGTTTTAATCCATATATATCCTCATAAACATTTGGAAGGAAGGAGTATTAAAGAGGCATGGGAGGTCTTAGACCTAATATTTATTACATTTAGGGAATATGGATTCCACCCCACAAATTATGTCACCTGATGTTGTGGATATTATAAATCAATTTCCAATGAAGAAATATTCAATAACATCCATAAATTTTCCATTTAAGCTCTTAATTTGGATTAGTTTACCCAAGTGAGGTTAATCAATTTTTAGGCAATTCTTTGGAAGTTATTTTCACACATAATCAAACTGGTCAAGATGCCATGCTACTCAGTCATATTTTGACTAGAGTATAATTATAATAAGGTTTTAGCTACTTATGGAGCAACACCCAATTTAGAGCATTGTCGACATGAGATAAAAAATTCACATAATGTGTGCTTTTGAATTATAAGAATTTAATGGTTTAGAGCATCAAATTACATTTCTCTTATTTTGACACAAAATCATTTGAGAAAAGTTAATAATCAAATAAAATACATTACCCAAATTAGGGATACATTAGCCTAAATTAGCACTTGTATATAACAAGATGAAACCATTTAGCCCATTTAAGTAATTTTCCCCCAAATTATGCATTTGAGTGAATTTTGAATAAGATTAACAGTTTCAACACAATGGTGTTATAAATTGGATGTATACACATTTCACCATTTCTAATAATGTCAAAATAAAAAAAATAGAATATTAAAACAAATGACCCCTCAAGGCGATGAGTCTTTTTCTATAATCACAAGAGTGGAAAGAATCACACATCAAGAAAATTATTTTATTTTCAACAGATAATGAAAACCATAGGGTATTTTAAACCATTTTGTCTCATAGCCTTAGTGAGGTATAGAATACCTCACCTATAATAAATAATAGATAAACAAAAACTAAGTATTACTCATGTTAAAAAATAGTATTGTAAATAGACATGGATCTCTTAAAATATACCTCTATGAATGCCATCATGTTCACATAATTCACCATTTTTACATAAATTAAATAATTTTGAAGGTTGGCATAAAATACCCATGTGGTAAATAAATGAATTAGAGGCATTCGGTGATAACTACAATGTGATTGGATGTTTAGAAATGAAACACTATAGAAACTATGGTTAAGACTACCATTGAATTTTGTAATCTAGAACTACTAATTTCAAATGATTCATAGAATGGTTTTGAATTTAATAAGTATTAATTGACTGAATGACCAAACATAATTAGTATTTTTTTACATACATTTGAAAGCATATTAAAATATTGAAAACCAAATGGCTCACAACTTTAATGAGGTGTAAATAACATCACCTATGAATAGTGATGGAAAGTGAAAATAATTGCTCATGTTATTGTTACATCTCTTACCAATGTGTCATCTCTAAAACCCTCCATTTTCCCTTCCCTATGCATGCATTGAACATAAATGGGGACAAAAATGATATAAGGTAAGGGGAAAATACCCAAGCATCGATGAAATGAATGGGAGGTTGTAGGTCATAAATATAAGATGGTGAGACATAATTTCTCTACCACCTTGAGCCTAGTATCTACACACCATTGGCAACACACTATTAATTAAAATTTAAACTCCCCACTTTTGAAATGATTTTTTAAATATTTATGGAGTGTATGACCCACTATTAGCCTCCAATTGATTTTTTTTGGGCCATGACATGCGAAGGGGTTGGATGGACCTCCAAAATGGCTCCATAGGGACATCTTGCATAGGGAATAAAATATTGGGCCTATACATACACATCATGAAATAAAAATCTATAATTAATAAGTATACTCATTAATCTATCCATCAATGTCAATTTTAAGTGTTGACATGGCATGGTTTAGGCTTCATATCTATGTGAAGTGAGGGCACATGACTATTGGTTCCTCCCCCTTAAACAAGCAAAAATAATTAAGATGAAATAATTGTATATGATGTGGCTGCCAAAGCCTTATTAGCCATGTGAAAAACTTGAAAATATGGGGTTTTCATTTATTCAATGGGCATGCACTATTTGAGAAAAAAGTAAATAAATATACTCTAATTTTTTTTTCTTTCATACCTTAATGGTACATATCTAAAACCTTGAATACATTCATAACAAAGAAGATTGAAATAAGAGAAGAGATGTGTAAATTTTTTGACACTGCTAACTTTGTCACAACAAATAGTCAGGCCATCAAGTTGTAAAAAATGTTCTCTATACATAGTAAATTTGGGACTTGTTAGGCCAAAGTTGCAGGCTCTTACACAATAATTTTATCACTCTCAACATCTTATTTTATTAATCACGAAAATGATAAATATGTAGTATCTTATAACTATTATTCTCAATAATAGGTTAGTTGTTTTAATAACTAACAACCAACCTCCCTCACATCTCTCTCTATCCTATATTAGTGTGTGGTTTCAATAATGCACTAATAATACGAGTTAATATAGGTGTATATTAACACCTTTATTTTCTCTCAACAATAATATAATCACACTAAATAATCCCAATATATAATTATTCGCACATGTTAAGACTAATTTCAAACATTCTCCCCCCTGCGCCCCCCCCCCCCCCCCCCCCTCCCCTTGAATGTTGATTTCAAATGATAATGCATTTGATTACAAATGTGTAATTTTATTTTACATTTGAAAACCCATTTTATTGAAAGTTGACTTTCAAAATTTATTTGAGAACTTTGACTCAAAGACTGTGACATATACCTAAATAATATGATAATAGGACATGAAAAAACTAAAAAATAATTCATAACTATAAATATAAACACACAATATGTAAATATAAATTAAAAAAATAAACCTATTTAAAAACAAAAACATGAGACTCTTATTTTAATGATTTTAAAATCATAAATAATAATAAAATGAAATCAAAGAAATTAAAAAAAATTAGTATAAAATTAAAACCATGAATCAAAAACTTTAAAATATATAAAAATAACTAAAGGCATACAAAATAGAACAAATTTTATTTATAAAACCAAATTTAAACTTTAAAAATACAACTAAAAAAATAAAAAATACTATAACATGCCATGTAATACCTAAAGCATGACTATGAAATAACTAAATATTAAATGACTCACCAACCATTGACTCACTAACTATAATACCTAAAACAAAAAGAAATAAAAATAGAATACCATTATTATTTTAAGCAAAACCATAGGTGATGAACAAGTTATGGGGTGCATTGAACCAGGGCTGTAATAGGCTTGAGATAAATATAGCGTATGGAAAGTTTGGTGAATTTGGCCATGATGTGGATAACTCAACAAAATCATGCTTGGATAGGGGTTAACAAAAATCTAGATGAGATGCATATAATCGATTCCAAATCCATGTTCTAAGGTAGAATTAATCTTATCAAGGTCAAAGACAAAAAGTGTGGGTTTGAGCATAGGACATGGAGAGGGAGCTTGATGGATGATTGTATGGTGGATGGGTCTATCATTGAATGTCCAAATCTGAAAGAGGCCTGAATACCCTCTTTTATGGTGAAATATTTGGTGACAACATTTATGGCATGTCGTATGGGACTAAGGTCCAAGAGAGTGAAAATATTTTTGGTGTGTCTTTCCTCTATTAATCTTTTGGAAGTAAGCAAGTTAGCACCAATGGCAAATCCAGATGATAAATTGTAGTTGTAAGTAACCTAGGTATATCCCATTAAAATTTTTGATCACTTTTTTCATCTCATTTAACATATGAGGTTGATATTAATATCTATGGTGAATACCCATATCATGAACCTCCCTATCGGCCTTGATATGATCCACATTTTAGTCCCCAAAAGTGCTATCAAAATACCTACTAGTCCCATGAGCCATGGCAGCCATAAGGTCCTCCATTTCCATCCCTATATAAACATCAGGTTACTGGACAACCCTATGATTAAGGATACCAAAAAAACTATCATAAAATGTCTTCCTATCAACCCCAATACGATTCCTACCAACCATACCATGATGCCTATTAGCCTCAAGAGGATTCTTATGATTCTAAATCAAGATACCAAAAATTAAGACACGAATTCTTACAAAAACAAATACAAAAAGATAAATTTGTTATTTATCCCCATCCTTACCCTCACCTTCCTTCATTATTTCTATCTTATATTAAGTTTTTGTTGACATCCATACCACAATTACTAGTTAATGAAGATTATATGAGAACATGGGATAATGAATATAATGTTTTCCCCAATCATCTCATGGAATGGTTAAGAGATGCTTCCCAAAGTTATATGAATATATTGGAGATGTTTGAAGAGATATAAGGAACTCAATGGGAGGTCAAAGAACAAATGGACATGGAAAAAAATTGTCTTCAATGTTCAATATATAGGGTAAGGACGTGGGAAGACAAGGAGACTAAAAATGAACATGTTGTTGTTGAAGAGGTTTTTTAAAGCTATTGGCTAGATACAACTCTTACTCATGTAGGTGTTGTAATTTATAATCAATGCAAAAAATTACTTCCCCATGAGCTTACTAGTGTATTCCTCTTTCCTAAATCCATTAACAAGCCCTCTATCACCCCTCACTCTCCACTTTCAACTCATAATCCCTCCACCACACCCCATTCTCCATCTCCATCTCATGAGCCTATTCATCAACCTTCCATCTCACCCCTTCTTAAGGAAGAGACCATCTTAAGAGAAGAAAATGATGCGGAAAGAGCTCATGTCATATCTGATCAATAAGATTTCATGAGTGACTATGAGGAAGAAATCACCATAGGGACCCTCCTTGGTGAACACAAGGACAATTTTACCTTATTGAATGAAGAGAAATATATTGAAGATTATATTGCAGTTGTCCATGAGGAATGTGGCCAATAATTTAGAAGAGAGGTATTTGAAAAATACTACATATATTATCATTAGGTTGTGAATGACCCTTTCAAGTATGAAGTGGAGTGTGGTATTAAGAATGGAGAGCAATTTCAAGTCATTCCTCAAGAAATTGTAGCCCTAGAAGGATCTGTTGAAACCAAGGTGCAAGTTTTTGTCTTTGAAGATGACTCAATGCCTCAGCATAATTTTTAACTACCCTTAGATTCATTTGATCATCAATAACATCAAATTTATGACCTCATACATCAAGAAGATAAAGTTGAAGAAGTGGTGGTCAAAAATAATAAATAAAGTAATGATGATTGGCATCAACAAATGGATCTCTTTCAATATCTTGAAAATATTTGCCAATGTGAAGGTAAAATATATGACAAGGTGAATAAAGAGTCTTCCATGAAAGATAATGACCAAGATTGAGTAGAATATGTAGATCTCCTTGATTATCTTGAAGAACTTATAGCTGAAAAGATATCTAGTCTTATTGAAAGGACCATGAAAATAAAAAATATGTGTCTTATTGAGCCAACATTGGAGGTAATATTTGAGGAGCCATATGAGAAAGATGGGGTTGTTGAGCTACAATAGGAGTTAATTTCCATATCTAATATTTTACGAGCTATTTGGTTATAATTTAACATCATGCCAATGAAGATGGCAAACACTATGAAGAAAATAGATGTGTCAATGCCAAGGTTTAAAAGGATACATGCCTCATTAAATCATGAATGTCATGAAAAAATAGAGGTTTAAAACTTCCCCTTTGATCTAGGAGGAAGTGTCCATTTTACATGAGTTAGTGTTTGAGTTAGTTAGTCTGGTTTATGTGTGTGTTCTGTAAGTGCTCATGAAGCACATGTGTGTTTCTTAATCTGTGTCTTATACTTGTTATTTACTATTGTTTGGTGTGTTATAAAATTCATATGTGTTTAAAACTAGTGTACATGTGATTCAATATCCTAATGGAAAAGATTAGGCAACTAGTCATGGCATAACAAGCATATCACACTCATAAAATTACTGAGAATGGTCGCCATTTTCAGCACAAGTCAAAATGGGTCAACCACTTATAGCCAAATAATTATATATGGGTATAGTATAATGTTATAGGGTGTTTCATAGTCTATTTAATGTCATTTCATATTTTTATCCTTGGTCATGGTCTAATTAAGTCCTTATGTCATTTTGAGTCATTTAGGGGTAATTTTAGAGTTATATATGATAGTGGCATGGTTTTTGAGATGTATAAGTGTTCTATTATTCATTCCAACATTGCATATGTTAGATTATCCATCAATAATTTCAATTTTATCTTAAACTTGTAGGTTCCATATTTGAAAATCAATAAAATAACTGAAAAGGAGTTTTGGTACTTGTACAGCCTATGAGATAGAATGGCATGTGGGAAAATATTCTAAGATGTCTCTTCAGATTCTTCAGACTCATGCATCTATCCTATGATTAACTTACCTTGGATATACCTCATACATCTCAAATCCATATTTAAACACTCATGTTAGAATCTCTTTTGTGTTCCTTCTTTCGTAGTGTAGAAATTGTAATGGTCATATAGAAATCACCTTGGTGTATCACCCCATTAGATTAGATTCATTTCATGCAAGTTTTATATATTTTTTACATAATAAATCAACTAGTTTAGGTGATAAGAATTTCAAGATACATTTAGGGAGCTAACCCTTAAATCTAGAGGCTCACTTCCACTATAGGTACAACCACATACTTGGATGTGTTCCCATGTTACCCAAATATGGAATAGGCTTGAACACCCTCTTTTATGGTAAAAGATTTGGTGACAAAATTTATGGTATACCATATGGGACTAAGATCCAAGAGATTTAGACTATTGTTGGTGTGTGTTTCCTCTATCCAACTTTTGGAAGCAAGCAAGTTAACACCAATAGCAACTCCAAATGATAACTTCTAGTTGTAAGTAGCCCTAGTATATCCCATTAAATTTTTTGATCAACTTTTTCATCTCATTTAACATATTAATACCTATGGTGAATTCCCATATCATGAACCTCCCTATTAGCCTTACTATGATCCATATTTTACTCCTCAATAATGATATCAAAATACCTACTAGTCCCATGAACCATGGCATCCATATGGTCCTCCATTTCCCTCCCTATATAGACATCAGGTTTTTAGACAACCATATGATTAAGGCTACCAAAAAAACTATCAATAAATTTCTTCTTATCAACCCCAATATGATTCCTACCAAACATACCATGATGCTTATTATCCTCTAGAGGATTGTTGTGATTCTAAATCAAGATACCAAAAGGCAAGATGTGAATTCTTACAGATACAAATAAAAAATATAAAGTTGGTATTTATCCACATCATTACCCTCTCCTTCCTTCATTATTTTCATTGTATATCAAGTCTTTGTTGGCATCCATACAACAGTTAATATTTAATGAAGATTATATGAGAACATGGGATAATGAGTATAATGTGCTCCCTAATCATCTCATGGAATGGTTAAGAGGTGATTCCCAAAGTTATATGTAGATATTGAAGGTGTTTCTAGAGATATAAGGAACTAAATAGGAGACCAAAGAACAAATGAACATGGAAAAAAATTGTCTTCAATGTTCAGTATATAGGATAAGGATGTGGGAAGACAAGGAGACTAAAAATGAACATGTTGTTGTTGAAGAGGTTTTTGAAAGCTATTGGCTAAATACAACTCATACTTATGTAGGTGTTATTATTTAAAGTCAACCCAAAAAATCACTTCCCCATGATATTACTAGTGTAATCCTTTTTCCTAAATCCATTAACAAGCCCTCTACCACCCCTAACTCTCCACTTTACATTCATAAGCCCTTCACCATACCCCATTATTCATCTCCATCTCATGATCCTATCCATTAACCTTCCACCTCACCCATTCTTAAGGAAGATCCCATATTGAGAGAAAAAAATGAAGAGGAAAGAGCTCCAGTCATATCTGATCAATAAGATGTCATGAGTGACTACGAGGAAGAAATAACCATAGGGACCCCCCTTGGTGAACACAAAGACAATTCATATATTGAAGATTATTTTTTAGTTGTCCATGAGGAATGTGGCCAATAATTAAAAAGAGAGGTATTTGAAAAATACTCTGTATCTTATCATGAGGTTTTGAATGAACCTTTCAAGAATGAAGTGGAGTGTGCTATCAAGAATGGCAATAAATTTCAAGTCATTCCTCAAGAAGTTATATTCCTAAAAGGATCTATTGAAACCAAGGTGGAAGTTAATGTCCTTAAAGATGACTCAATACCTCATCTTAATGTTTAACTATCCTTAGATTCATTGGAGCATGAATAATATCAAATTTATGACCCCATACATCAAGAAGATAATGTTGAAGAAGTGGTGGTCATCAATAACAAAGAAAGTAATGATGATTGGCAATAAAAAATGAATCTATTTGAAGATATTGAAAATATTTTCCAAGTTGAGGATTGAGTACATGAAAAGTTTACTAAAGAGTCTTCGATGGAAGATAATGGCACACCTAATTCCTTCAAATCTTACCTTCATAGATCAACATCATGAAGAACACACAGTCACATATGGGAACATAGTCACCTTTATGCTTGTTCCTAATTGTAATAATAACATGTGGGTTGTTGAAAACATTTATGGGAGATATGTTAAATTTTTTTAGATGTTTAACATCTCATTAAATCATGAAAAAGAAACTAATCCCCTTCAAATAGCATATTATAGATTGTGATAGTCAATATCATATGCATACACAGTCAGCTCATGGAATGAGCATTTACAAGTGGTAAAATGGAGATTGATCATGTATGTCTAAATATTTTAATTTGGTTTTATTCCCAATTAGGTGGATAATTCTTATTTGTGGACTTTGTATATGTTTTGAGGTAGTAAGGGAAATAAATATCATATGCACATCCTACATTCTGCCATCTTTTCCTTATTTACTATTATATACACATCTAAATATTCTCACAGAGAATTAAAGTGATTTTAAAGAGATGTTATAACATTTTTTAAAGTATTTATTAGGTTATAATAAGATTGACATATCCTAAAAACAAAATATAAGATCACTTACCATGCTTAATTCTCATAGTCTCACTCATTGCTTGCATACATGTAAATGCACAACTATAAGTGGCTTGTACAGGGGTCTATGAATGTGATCTGGAGGTGTATGATAGGTATTTAGATCCTTATGAGGGTTTTTAAGGTCAAATATATATTTAAAATAATGTTTCAATCAATAGGTTAGCAAGTAAAGTTAAGAAGTCATCTTCAATATTTGGTGACTATGTTTAGGGACATTTTCCCTAAAACATAGAAAAAGGGTCATTAGTGACTTTGAAGATGCCATGTGGTAATGTCATGTAGATATTTTATCACCAAAATGTATATATTTTTTAACCTCCACATAGGAGAAGATATTTGAAAAATTTGGAAGACATATGATTATTGGAAAGTAGCATTTGGGGGCGTCCAAGTCATCCACTTATCTATTACAAAATCTCAATGATGTCTACAAGAATTCAAGTTCGAAGTGAGATTTAACTCTCAAGTGGTAGTATTAAAGCATATATTCATTATAGGTAGTATTTTTGAGTTAATTAATACATTTTTTCTCCAAATAACATCAATTAAGGTTGGATAACTAGGTTTTTGGCTTAATATGTACACCTATGGGTGTACCTTGGTTCAAAAAGAATACCTACAACTGACTATAGGTATATAAAGTCCATGAAATTAACTTATAAATGAAAATATAGTGCATAAACACACATACATGTTCATAAATTCTTCCTATGACCTCATATGAGTGTCAAGGGTATGTGACATAGGCTTCAAAGGTGATATCCACCTACAAGACCCTTTCTACAATACACTATAATTGACTATGATTGGAAAAGAGAAAGAAAAATAGGTATTTTGATGTTTTAATATTAAAATAATGGGATGAATAGGTCCAAATAAATTTCAATCTACCTTACCAATTAAAATAGGGTCTTTTGAAAATGTTTTCAAGGCCTGAACTATGTAGGATAACGTACATGTATGGTGCTTTGAAGCAAAACATAGTCATGAAACCTAAAAATTTGACTAATCAAGATGAGGAGTAATGGAAATATAGTTAAAGGTTTGTGATAATTGTGAACATATTAATTATTTCATGATATGGTAGTAATAAAGAGATAGGGTTCTTATCAAGTATTCTACAGTCATATGGTAAAACCCTGCACATAGTCCACATTCCCTAGGGTTTGCTTTGGGTCTTGAAGGAGTTAACGGGTATAATGATGTGATCATGTTCAAAAATTTTGTATATAAGGTCTCCATAAATTTTATAATTTCATCAAATATTCACCTTGATTGAGACAATAAAGGAAGTACTCTCTATTTTGTCTTAGATAGAGGGTACTCCATTAGCATGCTCTTACAATATATATCGATAGTTCGACCAATGTAAACATTTAAAGGATATTTGGTTTCACCCTAGAGGAAATTTGTTATACTAATAAAATAATATTAAAGTGGGGATAACTATATTATTATGACATATGTCATGGAAATTTATGGTTTCAACACTTCATAGTTGTAATGTTCACATACTTGTATTTGCCTAGCTAGTAATTTTATTTTAATGTTATACACAATGAGTTTAACCCAGTTGGTTACATTATGAGATATTCCAAATCTTTGTCTCATTTAAAATTCTAAAAACAAAATAAAATTTTATATTTAAGGATAAGGACCATAGTTTCCACCATTCGAAGTAATACATGCTATGGTAATGAGGTCTTCATCCCATATGATGCTTACCTAGTTATCAACCAAACTAAAGTAATAGATCACACTCACACATATGACATACCTATGGAACAAGTTTTTTTTTATATATTGAATCAATATAAGGATTCAATGTTTTCCATTAACTAAAAGTGATTTTTTCCCTCCTCATCTCATTGGAATAATCAACTATAGCTAGACCTATATAATTTTTCTAAATGACTCGAACATTAAGCACACTAATTACCATTCCTTATCTCTCCCTTTTATATTAGTTATGTTCATTATGTCATGATATAATTGATTATATCATAAGTATATATATCCCTCATAACACTTGGGATTAATATAATATTATTGTGCATAATCCTATGTGTAGTAATATTTTTCCTCATGTGGAATCTGGACAATCATCTTGAAGATGCACTAAATAGTGACATATATTGTTATTTATATGTACTTGTGCACCTTATTTTTTAAAAAGATTTAAATTTTATTTTGTATCAATTTCATTGAGTTAATATATCAGTCCACTCTTGGCCTAACATAATTATTAGATCACATGCTCATTCATCCTCATTTTCCAATCTTCCCTTCCGAGATTCATTGTATAAATTCATTCAATCCATTTCTAGGAGACTTATTGTTTTATGTTTAAAAAAGTTTAATATTAATTTATGATTAATTAACTACTAGGATATTTTGAGTTTTTAATATTAAAATGTTTCCACACTCAACCATCTTACATACATTCCAACAAACTATTTTATTGGTACTATGAGTAGCTTGCATCACTCACATTGATTTTCTTAGTCATTAGTCCAAGAAATTTTAAAGCCTAGGCAATTTCAAAAAATATTATAATTCAAATAAAATGTTCTATGGCACTATTATAACCCCCCATTTACACAGTCCGTCCTCACTCTACAAATATTTTATTCAAAATGTATGTTTTTTTAAGTTTGAAATTCTTATTTTTTGAAGATTTTATTTGAAAAAGAAAATATATTGATTTTAGAGAACTATTTACTAATTTACAATAATTTAAAATGAGTTATTTTGGTGAAATAATTATTATAAAATGTAAATATTTAAAACCCAAAATCCTAATGTTTGGTATATACAGTCCTTATAGTTCACATTTATGAGTAAAGTTGTCAAGTTTGAACTATTACATACAATGTCTAAATAACTGCAACAATGAATTTTGAAGCTTTGAAATTATAAATTATTATGGAGAAATAAGTAATATAAAAATTTTATTTTATATTTCCATTTATCCCTATTCTTCTCTATCATTATATGTATATTTGAGAGTAAAAAAAAGTCAATCATATAGGTAAATTACAACCACATATATAGATTTATTTCTAAGCAGGTATCATTAATAGGATGAATTGTTTTCGAAACTAACTACGTACCACATTCCAATCTTACCTCACATGCTTTAACTTATCTTTGATGTACCTCAAGGTATGCTAAAATGATGACCTTTATTTTGTGTATTGATGACTATCTAGGAAAAGAGAACATCTTGATCGGTTAGGTATATTAGTTTGAAATGTCAAAAGTTTGGAAAAATCTAAAAATATTGTTAGGAATTAGTCCTAAAATGTATGAATAAATATACTATTAGGATTATTTAGTGTGATCATATTATTGATTAGAGAAAATAAAGGTGTTAATATACACCTATATTAGCTTGTATTATTAGTGCATTATTACAACCACACATTAATATAGGACAAAGAGAGATTTGAGGGAGGTTGGTTATTAGTTGTTAAAACAACTAACCTATTATTAATAAGAATAGTTATAGTATATTTTATATATATTTGTAATGTTCATGATTAATAAAATGGGTTGTTGAAACTGATAAAATTATTGCGTAAGAGCCTTTAGCTCTAGCCTAATAAGGGTTATTTTTAATATCTGATGTTAGAACAGGTTCTTCTTGGACCTCTTTGCACTTTTCATTCATTATGTTCTTAATCGAATGAAATTAATGAGTAACATTATCATGCAGATCATGTTAAACTTTTAATCATATGTTTTTTTAAACATGCTCGCATCTTGTCAACTATTGTAATGAAGACCACACACACCTTTTCTAGCTCCACCATCTACCTACACTATCTTTCTTAAAAGAATCTATTTTATCCATTATTTACATTGTATTCTCACCAACTATGTCCACTATTTACATTATAAAAAATCAAAAAAAAGGGGGAGAATATATAGGGCATACTCTTCTCAATGTTTGGATCTAGTCATTTAGGGTCTTACTCTATATTTTGGGTTATTTATATAAGGATTTTATATTATGATCCCTTTGTAAGACATATCATCCTCTGTATTTACATCAGATCAGATTCATGCATTATTCATCAGATCTCAAAATCACAATAATTTTAACTCCCTTGCCAAACTCCAAGGCTACATTCATTCAATGATAGACCCATACACCATAAATTCATCCATCAAAGATCCCTCTCCATCTCCTATACTCAAACCCATACTTGTCACCTTTGACCTTGCTAAGATTAATTCTACCATAGAACTTATACTTGGAATCGATAGTATGCATCTCATCTAGCTTGTTGTTAACCCCTATCCAACCATGGTTTTGTTGTGTTATCCACATCATGGCTAAATTCACCAAATTTTCAATATGCTATATTTATCTCAAGCCCATTAGAGCCCTAGTTCAATGCATCCCACAACTTGTTCATCACCCATGGTTTTGATTAAAATCATAATGGTATTCATTTTTTATTTCTTTTTGTTTTAAGTATTACAGTTAGTGAGTCAATGGTTGGTGAGTCATTTAATATTTAGTTATTTCATAGTCATGTTTTATGCATTACATGACATGTTATAGTATTTTTTATTTTGTTTAGTGGCATGTATTTTAGTTTAAGTTTGGTTTTATAAATAATTTTTTTTCTATTTTGTATGCCTTTAGTTGTTTTTATATATTTTAAAGTTTTTTATTCATGGTTTTACTTTTATATTATTGATTTTTAATTGTTTGGATTTCATTTGATTCTTATTTAGTGATTTTTAGATCATTAAAATAAGATTCTCATGTATTTATTTTTAAATAGGTTTATTTTTTAATTTATTTTTATATATTATGTGTTAATATTTATAGTTGTGTTATCTTTTAGTTTTGTCATGTCCTATTATCGTATTACTTAAGTATGTGTCATAATATTTGAGTCAAAGTTCTCTACTAAATTTTGAAAGTCAACTTTCAATAAATTGGGTTTTCAATGTAAAATAAAATCACACGTTTGTAATCAAATCCATTATCAGTTGAAACTGACATTCAAGTTTCTTGACCCATGTTAGGACTAAGGAGGGGGGATGTTTAGAATTAGTCCTAACATATGCAAATAAATATAGTATTGGGATTATTTAGTGTGATCATATTATTGTTTATAGAAAATAAAGGTGCTAATATACACCTATATTAGCTTGTATTATTAGTGCATTATTACAACCACACACTAATATAGGATAGAGAAAGATTTGAGGGAGGTTGGTTGTTAGTTATTAGAACAACTAACCTATTATTGAGAATAATAGTTATAAGACAATTGCTACATATATGTAATGTTTGTGATTAATAAAATGGGATGTTGAGAGTGATAAAATTGTGTAAGAGCCTGTAACTTGGGTGTAACATATCCTAACTTCATTATGTATGGAGAACATTTTTTATAACTTGATGGCCTAACTATTTATTGTGACAAAGTTAGTAGTGTAAAAAAATTTACACATCCCTTCTCTTATTTCACTCTTCTTTGTTATGAATGTATTCAAAGATTTAGATATGCACCATTAAGGTATGAATGACAAACATTTTTAGAGTCTATTTATTTACTTTTTTCTCAAATAATTCATTCTCATTGAATAAATGAAAACCCCATATTTTCAAGTTTTTCACATGGATAATAAGGCTTTGGCAGCCACATCATCTAAAATTATCTCATCTTATTTTTTTTCGCTTGTTTAAGGGAGAAGACCCAATAGTCATGCGCCCTAATTTCACACATACATGGAGCCTCAGTCATGCCATGTCAACATTTAAAATTGACATTGATGGATAGATTAATGAGTATAATTATTGATTATAGATTTTTATCTCATGATGTGTATGTATGGACCCAATATTTTGTTCTCTATGTAAGAGGTTCCTATGGGGCCATTTTGGAGGTCTAGCCAACCCCTAGGCATATCATGGCCCAAAAAAAATCAATTGGGGGCCAATAGTGGGGCATACACTATGTAAATATTAAAAAAGTCATGTCAAAAGTGGGGAGTTTAAATTCTAATTATTAGTGTGTAGACAATGGTGTGTAGATACCAGGCTCGAGGTGGTAGAGAAATTATGTCTCATCATCCTATGTTTATGACCTGTAGCCTCCCATTCATTTCATCGATGCTTGGATATTTCCCCCCAACCTCATATCATTTCTGTCCCCATTTATGTTTAATGCATGTGTAAGGAAGGGAAAATGGAGGGTTTTAGAGTTGACACACTAGTAAGAGATGTAGCAATAACATGAGCACTTATTCTTGCTTTCCATCACTATTCATAGGTGATGTTGTTTAAACTTCATTAAAGTTGTGAGCCATTTGGTCTTCAATATTTTAATATTCTTTCAAATGTATGTAAAAAAATACTAATTAGGTTTGGTTATTTGGTCAATTAAGACCTATTAAATTCAAAAAAGTTATATGAATCGTTCATAATTAGCAGCTCTAGATTCCAAACTTCAATGGTAGTGTTAACCATATTTTCTATATAGATTCATTGCTAAACATCCAATCACACTATAGTTATGACCCAGTGCCTCCAATTCATTTATTTACCACATGGGTATTTTACACCAACCTTTTACATTGTTTAATTTATGCAAAAATGGTGAATTGGGTGAATGTAATGGCCTTCACAAAGGCATATTTCAAGAGAGCCATGTCTTTTTCCAATACTATTTTTTAACATGACCAATACTTAGTTTTTGTTTATCTATTATTGATTATAGGTGAGGTATTATATAAGTCACTAAGGCTATGAGACAAAATGGTTTAAAATACCCTATGGTTTACATTATATGTTGCAAATAATTTTCTTTTCTCAATGTGTGATTCTCTCCACTCTTGCGATTTTATAAAAAGACTCACCACCTTACAGGGTCATTTCTTTTAATATTCTATTTTTTTTCTTTTGACATTTGTAGAAATGGTGAAATGTGTAGACATCCAATTTCTAACACCATTGTCTTGAAATTGTCAATCTTATTCAAAATTCACCTAAATGCATAATTTGGGCAAAAATTACTTAAATGCACTACATGGTTCAATCTTGTTATATACAAGTGCCAATTTAGGCTATTTTATCTATAAATGGGGTAATGTATTTTGTGTGATTATTAAATTTTATCAAGTTATTTTGAGTCAAAATAAGAGAAACATAATTTGATTCTCTAAACCACTAAATTCTTCTCATTCAAAAGCATACAATACGTGAATATGTTATCTCATGTCGACAATGCTCTAAATTGGGTATTAGTTCATAAGTTGCTAAAACCTTCTTATAATTATACTCTAGTCAAATGATGACCTAGTAACTTAGCATCCTGACCAATTTGATTGAGTGTGAAAATAACTTCCAAAGAATTGCATAAAAATTGATTAACCTCACTCAGGTAAATTAGTCTAAATTAAGACCTTAAATGGAAAATCCATGGAAGTTATTGAATATTTCTTAAATAGAAATTGATTTATAATATCCACAACATCAAGTGACATAATTTGTGGGGTAGAATCCATAGTTCATAAATGAAACAAATATTAGCTTAAGATCTCCCATGCCTCTTTAATACTCATTCATTCTAAATATTTATGAGGATATTTATGGATTAAACCTCTAAAATTGAATTAATTAATGACCATACATATTGGTATCATGATGTATGGCCATGGTTGATTATGATCAATGTCAAAAATCTATAAATAAGAGGGCCAAGAACACCATTTTAAGCTTCATTTTTGTAAACTTATCATGCATAATTATCTCCATAACTATTCTTTTTGTAGTGTTATTATGTCTAATTTTTAATAAGATAGCTTCACTATAGTCACACATTTGATTAATTATCATGAGCCTATTTTTATTGGTCTACTTGAGATGATGAAGGAGCAAAGCATTTATCATTGAAAATCACATTTTGAGCCACATTTGGATGATGGGATGCTCTTGGATAGGTTTGATGTATTTATTTTCTTTCAATAGCTCTTAATTATCATTTGCACACCTCGTTTGAGGGAGTTGGCTTAGTTAGTTATCTTTTTATGAATTTCTTGAGTTTTCTTAACTAATGCTTGATCTAGCCAGTTTGTAATCCAATTCTATAAAATGTTGTTAGTTTTGTCATTTGAATTATAGATTATTATTTGAAAACTTTTAAATCTTGGATTTTGTTTATCCATCATTGCTTATAGGTGATGTGTTTTGGGAAGGAAAGAATTATATTTTAGTATTCTAGATTTTTTTTACTTATACAAAAATGGCATACTTGGTGTAGGTCTCACGATTTGATTATTTGTTATAAAATTTTAAAATGCTACCCAAATAATAACTAGGTGTAGTTCTGCCATTGACTGGGTGGACAAAGTGGACTTCTCAGCTGATAATTCCCTGAACCTACATAGGAAGGAGCATAAATGATCACCATTTCCATCATTATTAGAATTTGATCTGGAAAAGAGTTTTCCATTTTTTTAACCTTTTCTATCTCTCTATCTCTTTCATAGATTTCTCATATTCCTTGATCCTTTTCTTCTCAACCTTCTCATGCTTTTCCTATTCATAGTATGGAAAAGGTTATCATTGGCCATATTATGTTCACATTTGTTGAACCATGTCTTCCATCATGTAATGAAATTTTGTGTGATTTTAGTTTCAAGTTGCTTATAATTGAAAAATGGTCCAAGGTATTCTCAAGGAGATCACTAGTTTGAACTCTTAGACTAAAGCATTAATTAAATATTCCAAACTAGTAATAAAATGAGATTTAAGATGATTTTACCAATCTAAAGCATAATGCATGAGTGTTTTTGATAAGATATTAGTACTAGTAAAGGTATTTAATTTGACCATATATATATATATATATATATTTAAATAAATTTAAATGAAGAATAGGATTGGTTGACCAATTGTAAGAAATGATAGGGGTGATCCTTACTATATTGATATTAAAAATTTGAAATATAAGAGGCTAATTTTGAATATTCTTGACTATATTATTAATAGTAGAACATTGAGGGATTATATTACCATGGGAATCTCGAAGAGAAGGTGGGGAAACATTTTGATTATGCATGCCCCATGGCATATGTCGAGTGTGGGTTTGAAGGTGGATAAGATGATTTTGTATTTTTATCCTTGAAAGCGTTCACTTGATTAAGATTTTGTAATAATATATGATTGGTTTGATTTATATAATTATCATTTATTAAAGTATTAGAGATGGTAGTAGTGGCTTAGGTACCACTATGGGTGTTATTAGGAGCTTGAGAATAGATTTTAGTGAGGCAATAGTGGCATAATTTTTTGTGTGTGGAAAAATATGGAATATTAGAGGGATGATAAGAAGTATCATTAGATGCATGATTACCATTTGTATAAAATTATTAACTAGTGGAAGAATTAAGAAGAGTGGGTCTTTATAGAGACCCACTAGATTTAGAGACTAATATGTTAGTAGATATACTAGTTAAAAAGGTAAAGAAAATCAAAGAAGAAGAAGTCATGCTATGAGAAAGGGTCAAAATAGAGGGAAGAGGCTAATAATCAAAGAAGTTAGTATCCCCAAATCCATATGAGAACATGGGATAAGGTTAATAAGGATCTTCAACTTGACCACTTATCACGAGCTACTAAATAGTAGAAGGATCCTTTCCTAAATGTTAAGGAAACTTAGAAATGAAGAAGAGAATTTTTAGTTTATACTCTAATTATGGTTGATCTTCAAGTGATAAGATAATATTAATAAGTGAATATGAATGAAGAGTGGTCACATAGTTTGTAGTGTGAGTGGATATATGAACATTACTTATAGCTAAGATAAGATACATAAGCTACTTATGGGATAATCTATTATGATTGGTAAGCCTTATCATATTTATTAAATTCAACTCAGTGTTGTTTTCAACCAACAAGTTCATTATGGATGAGGGATTAGGTAAGGAAAAGTTGATGAAAAACTAAAAGAGATAGGAATGAATAGATAATAGTATAGAGTCAATTGGATTGACCTAGTACGAGAAATAGGGTATGAAAAGTAGTCTATGAAGGATATAGAGTCAACATGTACAATTTAGTACTATAAATTAAGATAGAGAATATTATAATAAGGATATAGAGTTGATAGGGTGGAATTATTATTATACTTGAGATGTAGAAAGCAATATTGGGTCGACTAGGTCAAATCATTATTGTAGGTAGGGGAAAAGATAGTTTTTAAGAGACTGTGTCAAATAGAATGATAGTGTGCTTAAAACAAAGAAAATTTTGTAATTTATTTTAAATAAATAAATGAAAGCAAAAAAATTATCCATTGGATGAAATAAAATGATCCAATTGGGGAACATAACATAAAATCTTCCATGAATGTTGGCCAATGTATGTTTTCAAAACACAACATACAATGAGCAAAGAGAAAATAGTTAACTTAAAATTTAAATGTTAATTAAGTGGTTATCCTAAATGTTTTTATATTATTATAAAGTGTTAATTTAATTATGATAGGGAAATTGGCAAAAAAATAGGGAACTATAAGGTAATATATGCATGGTTTCAGGATATTTAACCTAAAAGGGATCTGTGATGGCAATGGGACTAGCTTGGTATTAGGGCCTACCCCATGACTTAATAATTACATAATGATAAGGGTTTTAGGTGCTTTGACAATATATACCATTAAACACATGTTTATACTTGATCAAAAAACTAAGTCAACTTCCTACTTGGTGATAAAATCCAAGTACATAGGCCTTGGATAGATAAATGTTTAAATGCATTTTAAAATTAAGAAATTTGGTAGTGTGTATAAGAAAAATAAAAATAATGAAACTAAATGGTATGTTTAGAAACCATTTAATTATAATATGTGAGCTATTCTAAGCATGCAAACATCTAAAAGTGAAAATGTGAAGTAATAATTAGCATATAATTATTAATTCCTAATTTGAAACATAGTACATAATTAGTTCAGATGATAGTGTATGCAAACATCATAGAAAAGAGTTGATAGTGTCACTACTATACTAAAAAATCTAGAGTCCTTAAAAACTAATTCAACTAACCTAGTCCTTTAGATACAAGACAATAAAGAACTAGGTCGACCAGGTTGACTTAGTTTCTTATATGATTGCAATTTTAAAGATTACAAAATTTGTAAAATAGAACTATAAGGAATAATTGAAATGAAATAGAGATAAATAATGGAACCTTGGTGGGTTGAAATATTCTAAGGACCATGAGATTTATATTAAAGTGCTTCGAATGTTTCTTGCAAGTTCTGCCAACTATGTCAACTGTGTTGACCTAGTTCTTCAATTCCCTATTTTTTGAACCTGTTAATCACAAAATATACTAAGAGGGGGGGGGTGAATCAATATATTATATATCTTATAAATATTTTCTTTAACCAAATTCCACTTAATCAATCATTCAAGATATGCAATAAAACTCAAACAATAAACATGACACAAGACAGAGAGAGACACCAAATATAATGTGGAAACCCAATGTGGGAAAAACCACAGAGAATCAATCTCAAATATATTCATGAGAACAACCCCACAAGAGCACCATACCCCTTTGCCAAGTACAAACCTCAGTGAAAATTCATGAGCACCAACCTACAGGAGCTTCAAACCCCTTTGCCAAGCACCAACCCAACACCTATTCGTGAGTACCAACCCACAGGAGTACCAACCCCTTTGCCGAGCACCAAGCCAGCAATAATTCATGAGCACCAACCCACAAGAGCACAAACCCCTTTGCCAAGCACCAACTCAACAATAATTCATGAGCACCAACCCACAGGAACACCAATCCCTTTGTGTATACCACACACCTATCTCTCAATGTTGCTATCTCAATAAATGATAAATCAATACAACATCTCCTTCCTCTCTCTCACCTTTGCTCTTCTAAGCTAGATATAACAAATACAAATCATATTCATCTCTCACAATTGCTCTTCTAAGCTAGATATCACAATATCAAATCAACCTCTCACTTTCACATTACAAATGGCTACTCAAGCCTTTATTTATAGCTTTCCAAATGACCTTTGGCCTTCCCCCTTTGTGACCCTTCATTCCTTATGGAAAATGGTGCCAATCTTGGATGACCCTTCATATCCAAGCATTTGAAAAGTCATGTGGTGACCCTTAATGACCAAAAACGTCCTTCCCACTTTTGTCCTTATCTTTGGTGACTCTTTGTATTCTTCAAAGTGTCCCTTCATGAGAAATTGTGCCTTTACTCTTTTTTCTTCACTTGGTGACTCTTGGTATTCCCCAAGATGACTCTTCATGGGAAAATGCATTCTATCCTTCTTTTGTCTTTATCCCATGACTCTTAGACTTCTCCATGGGCCCTTATTTTGTCTCATATGCAACCCAAAATATATTTGTTAATATTAAATAAATATTAACTCATATTAGCCAAGATAAATAGCATTAAATGCAATGGGGCCTTTATCACCAATAATACTAAACCTTTGACATCAATGACAATATTTCCAACAATCTCCCCCTTTGTCATTAATGGCAACCTTAATCCTAAAAATACCACATCCTGTCACCTACACATCCTGTCATCTGAAAACATTTAGTAACTCCCCCTTACTATAGCAACTTGTACCTATTCCCTGTACCTATTTTCTGCACCTATACCTATTATTCTCCCCCTTTGACATCAATGGAAAAGGGCCTACCTAGAGCTAACACTTAGCTCCCCCTCACTTGATGCTGAACATCAATGGGAGGAAGTAATAGAAATTACTCCCAACTCCTCTCACCAATATTTAAATGTATCCTTTGATCATGCCTTTGAGAAGATATCTAACAATACATACACATTTTTCACTATCCTTTGAGCATCTGTAATCAACTCATTTGAATCTTTTCTTCTAATCTCACAACCTTCAGCATGAAACCTTAATGTGTATCCTTGATAACAAAATTGACTAACACTTAACAGATTATGCTTAAGACCTTTTACATACAAAACATTTTTAGTCTTAGTTCTACCATAATCCAAACTCAAAGTACCTTTTCCAGCTATCTTGGTAGTGGTTTTATCTCCAAACCTCACTGTACCACCATTAATCTTCTTTAGAGAAATGAACTTATTTTTATCACCTGTCATATGCCTCAAACATCCGCTATCAATTAACCATGGCTGATCTTTACCTCCCACATGCAAAGTTGTCTGCACCATCATAAAATATTCATGTTGTTTCTTTTACCATGTACATGTCTAAACCTTCTTCCTGATGAATGGATCTTTGACACTCTGATTCTTCTTCTTGATGAATGGAGCTTTGAACCTCTGATCCTTCTTGACTGACTCAAACATGATTTTGTAATACCGAGCTATGTGTCCATAGTTATTACAATTGTAGCATACTATGGTCTCTTCATCAAAGCTTGATAGAGGAGAAAAAGAGTTGTGGCTTCTGATTGACTCTACTTGACTTTATTTCTCCTTATTTTTGAAATTATTAGTTCTTTTTCTACATTCTAATTTCTTGTGACCATATCCATTACAATAAAAATAATAGCTATAAAGATAAGACCTATCTGTATATCTCTGACCTGATTGCCTTTTGTATTTTTGTTCCTTCCATCCTTCTCTGTTTGGAATGTCCTCTGTATTCTTTACTTCTCCCCTTTTTGTTTCCTCTTGTGTAAGAGATTCAACATAGCTATTTTTCTTTTCAAATCCGATCCCTGTTTTATCTAAATATGATTTTTGACTTTTCAATTTCTTATTCAGTGTGTTAGTGCTATCTTCAAATTTTGAATCACTGACTACTTTCTTAATATCTTCATTTAAAGAGGCAATTTCAATAACCTACCTTTCACAATATTTTCTTGCTATTTCCAACTATGTTTTGAGATCTTCTTCATTCTTCTTGGCTTCTTCAAAGTGTGCTTGTAGATCTTCAATCATTTCCTTTGACTCTTGTTCATTCTTTTCGATCTGGTGCTTTAACCTTCGATTCTTCTTCTGAATAGCTTCTAACTCTTCTAGGGCACAATTGAGTTCTCCTTCCATATCTACTACAACTTCCTCCTCTTCTTTTTCTTGATTATTATGTATGGCCATGAATAGAATCTCTTCTTCTTTTAAATTACTGACTCCACTATCTTCACCTGAACTATGATCCTTAGAATACAGGCTCTTCTTCTTGAATCCCTTCTTGGATTTGCATTTTAAATTCTTCTTGTATGTAGGCTTTTCTTCTTCATCATCTTTAACTTTATCTAGGCATCTAGCTAAAAAATGTCCAATCTTTCCACAATTAAAACATTTAAAAGTTAATTTTCCTTGATATTTACCTATTCCTCTTTTCGACCTGCAAATGAAAAGTGCTTCATTGTCATCTTCATCATCACTAGAACTATCACTTGATTCTTTAATCTTATCTTTCTCCTTCATTGATGTCTTGAAAGTCACTTCTCTCTGTGAGGGTTTATCTTGTTCTGTCTGCATCTCATATGCTGTGAGAATACCATGAAGCTCATCCATCTTTAGCTTGGCTAAATTCTTCATCTCCATGATTGCTAAAACATTTGCATCATATCTCATTGGTAGAGATCTCAAAACCTTTTGTACCACCATTGACTCTTCCAATGTTTCTCCGAGACCTTGAATTTGATTTTCTATCTGATCAACTTGCAAGAGATAACTTGCTATATCTTCTTCTTCTTCCATCTTCAAACTTTCAAACTACCTTCTAAAAGTTTGTAGCTTAGCTTGTTGAACCTTTCCATCACCTTTGTAAATATTCTCAAGTTTTACCCAAGTTTCATGAGAAAATTTACATTGCATAACTTTAACAAATTTAGATTCACATAAACCACATAAAATAGCATTTAAAGCTTTAGCATTACATTCACTTGCCTTATTTTCTGCTAGAGTAATTGTAGATGTCTGTGGCTCTTCATATTCCTCCACCACTGATTTCCATATGTCAAATCCAAGGGCCATCAAATAAACCTTCATTCTCATGCTCCAAAAAGCATAATTCATCCCATCAAACAAAGGTGCCTTATTTTTAGAAAATCCTTCTTATGACCTAGCCATCGTGCTTTCTCGATCTATCTTCAAGCTGTAAAACCCTTTTTGAAGGAACCTGCTTTGATACGAATTGTTAAGCACAAAATATAATGAGAGGGGGGTGAATCAGTATATTATATATCTTATAAATATTTTCTTTAACCAAATTCCACTTAATCAATCATTCAAGATATGCAATAAAACTCAAATAATAAACATCACACAAGACAGAGAGAGACACCAGATATAACATGGAAACCCAATGTGGGAAAAACCACAAAGAATCAATCGCAAATATATTCGTGAGAAAAACCCCACAAGAGCACCATACCCCTTTTCCAAGTATGAACCTCAGCTAAAATTCGTGAGCACCAACCTAGCACCTATTTGTGAGCACCAACCCATAAGAGCACCAACCCCTTTGCCGAGCACCAACCCAGCAACAATTCGTGAGCACTAACCCACAAGAGCACCAACCCCTTTGTCAAGCACCAACATAACAACAATTCATGAGCACCAACCCCTTTATGTATACCACACACCTATCTCTCAATGTTGCTATCTCAACAAATGATATATCAATACAACATCTCCTTCATCTCTCTCACCTTTGCTCTTCTAAGCTAGATATAACAAATACAAATCATATTCATCTCTCACAATTGCTCTTCTAAGCTAGATATCACAATATCAAATCAACCTCTTAATTTCACATTACAAATGGCTACTCAAGCCTTTATTTTTAGCATTCCAAATGAACTTTGGCCTTCCCCCTTTGTGACCCTTCAATCCTCATGGAAAATGGCACCAATCTTAGATAACCCTTCATATCCAAGAATTTGAAAAGTCATGTGGTGACCCTTCATGACCAAAAATGTCCTTCCCACTTTTGTCCTTATCTTTGGTGACTCTTCGTATTCCTCAAAGTGTCTCTTCATGAGAAATTGCGTCTTTACTCTCTTGTCTTCATTTGGTGACTCTTGGTATTCCCCAAGATGACTCTTCATGGGAAAATGCATCCCATCCTTCTTTTGTCTTTATCCCATGACTCTTTGACTTCTCCATGGGCCCTTATTTTGTCTCATATACAACCAAAAATATATTCGTTAATATTAAATAAATATTAACTCATATTAGCAAAGATAAACAACACTAAATTCAACGGGGCCTTTATCACCAATAAATCTAAACCTTTGACATCAATGACAATATTCCCAATAGAACCCTGTCAAGATGGCTATAACAGCCTAGTCAAACTAGTATATTATGTGTAAGCTATCTGGAATACTATGTCAACCTGTTTGACCTAGTTTGTTATCTATAAGGGAATAAAATTATTATGTCATCCTATTCAATCTAGTAACCTATATCTGATGAATACCTACATAAAAAGATAGAGTTGTTTTGATGTAACTATGTGTTAAACATGATCGTATAATTTATAAACTATAGTAGTCCTATCAACCTATTATTAAAAAGAAATGAAAATTGTGAAAGAAAATATGTAATGGTTATATTCATGTCGAGTTCACTAGAATGTATGCAATCAAAAATGTATCAGATCAACAAATCAATCCTAACTCGAAGAACATATATCTTACTTACACTTTTGATTGTGGATACATTAGATAAATGGGAACATTTCTGATATATAGATTTTTTAGGTCTAATTAGAGGATATTTTACCACAATAATAATGCTAGGGAGGGTTTCAAAGCCTTCAGTCCAACAAAACTATGTAATAACCCTAACTAGGTCATATGTTTTCATATTCACTGTACTAATAACAAGTAAAGAAAAGAAATTTAATCTAGTGCTCACCAAATCTTGTGTCACAAAGTGGGGGTAATAAATAAAAAAATTAAACATTCATAAGAGACATATACTCATGTCAATATATACATAATCTTAATGCATGAAAGAGAAGTACAAATGTATATCTATCTGCCCGAACAAATGAGGAACAAAGCTAAGAATACTTACCTTTGAAGATGAACCCACCAAGCCTCAATCTCTCCTTTGTCCAAGGTGATTCACAAGAGGTTTTTGTGGTATGTAATAATTACAAAGACAAATCAAATCTAGGCTACACAATTTATCAATGCATCCAAAATAGTTATCTACAAAACAAGATCCATATCTCTAAAGAAAGTATGAAACCCTAAGCTTGATCCTCAAGTATAATGGTGGATAAGTAGATGTGCAATAGATATCACTACTTCTCTTTTATAAATAATGGTGAAATGATCTTATATATGTAGGCATATTTAAACCTAATCCCTTCTAATAGTTTTGGTAGACAAGGTCTACCCACTCAATCTAGTATCATTATTGATAAAATCTCACTAGGTCATTGGCTAGGTCATCCATGAGCTGACCTAGACCCTAAATGAGTTTCACCAATAAGAGTACAATGTCGACCTAGTTGACCTAGTCATGTAAAATATTGAAAGGGGTTTTAGGTTAGGAAAAGGGGTATGGAAGGTGGTTAATGATATGAGTGTTCAAGAGAGAAGAACAAGCTTAAGAGAATGGGTTTTAGGAGACAAGTGTGTAGATAACAAGTGGTATAAGGGAAAATAATCCTACAAAGCAATAATGGTCTTCTTACCCCTTTTCCAATGCACCCATTAAGGTGTTCGCTCAGAGAGATTGAGAATTGATGGGTTCTTGCAAGATAAAGAACAACAATAATTGATAAATGTTTGAAAATATTATGTGTATAGAGATATCACATGAAATACCCTATAATTTCCCATCACCATCACTACTTATGTCACATTTAAATATTTCACCACATTCATGTTTTTTTATTGCCTTACCCTTCCGCAGCATTTCACCATTACTCAAGTTCTTCATGAAACAAAACATCTCCTCAATGCATAGCTCATTGTTACATCATATGAAGGAATACAAAATATCATTATAGACCATCACTTCCACCAAAAACATATGATTATTGTTGCTTATCTCTATGTGTAAAAAGATTTAGATGGGGCTAAGAGTCATTTATTTTAATCAAGGTATAACTACTAATTTACAGTCATTTGATTTATAAAATAATGCTTTACCAAAATAGACAAATTACATTTTGTATGTCATATATTATAATATACTATTAACGTATTTATTTATGTTCAATACAGTAATTTTTGAAAATAATTTTACAAGAGATGTAACATACCTACCTAAAATACCTTATCATTTCCCCTCACCATCACCACCCAAGTCACCTTGAAATATTTCACCATTCTCATGCTTTTTATTCCCTTGCCCTTTTGCACCACTTCATTACTCCTCAAGGTAATTTTGAAATGTAAAATTTCCTCCAAGTGCATAACATTATCATATGAAGGAATACACAACCTCAATTTCTACCATTACCTCTACCAAAATTTTCAACTTATTGTTGTTTGCTTCATGTATAAAAGGTGATACAAATCAATGGCCTTGATATATGACTACCAATTTAGACTATTTTAACTTTAAAAACTCCACTTTTCCAAAACAAAAAATACATCCCTTTTGGTGAAAAAAATGTCTCCTCCCCATAAAATCCAATGCCACATCATGTGAATGAACACACATCCTCATTTTTTACTCTCATCTCCATTAGAAATATCACATTATTTCTTTTTAATTCTTCATGAATAAAATTGGTATGTCTGAAGAGCTAATTATTTGATGGTAAGGGTATGTTTGAAGAACTAATGGTATGATGATTGCTTAAATTCCTTATAATGGATAGTATGAATTCTAAAAGACTCTTAAGCCATATAATTAAGAGCAACATCCCCCACAAAGAATCCAACCCCATGTTATCTATTTAAAATATTGTTAAGTAAAGGTACTATGGAGGTAATGTGTAATTAATATTTTATTGAAGGTCTTTGTGTTTCCTTATAATCTTTAAAAAATGAAAAGAACTTTTAAAATCATAGAAGGTTTGCCTAAATTTTTTAACTATAATGACCCACCAAATTTTTAATGCACATTAAAACTTATTAGTTTAATCAATTAAGTGGGTTGGATGAAGAAAAATTAACTGAAGGCAGTTTAACAGAGAACTAAGGTAGAAAAAGGAATCAAATGCTAACTAAATATATAATAAAATGTTAAAATGCTTATTTCAATGAAAATAAAAAATATACATATACATGTTTGTCTTTGATAGATAGATGGTGTACACAAGGTCCTTAGATAAATTATGTCCTCTCACAAAATTGATGAGGGTACATGCCACTATTGTTATCTAGTCTCTAAGTAAATAGGTCACCTCATTTAACTTTATGAAAACTCAAATAAATGGTCAAGATCTCTATTTTCATGGGATAAATAACTTTTCTTGTCTCTTACATGAGTGCTACATATGCTCAAAATCAACTACGATAAAGATTTGTAGACACAACATAAACAAGGTTGAACCCCTAAAAAATAGTGTGATAACATGTTTGTCCTATAGGAGGAATGCAATATCCAAGATACATATGTGTGTTTTTATAAAAAGTAATTCATGATTTTATTTGGGCAAATTTTGAAGGAAAATAAGGTTTTCATAGAGAGGCTTGGGACCTCTTTCTCATACCAAAAATCTAAGAATGTGGGCTTCATTGAATTTATGAGTCACTGAAGGATATGAAGCATAGAAGGTGTACTCAGACACTGCATATCTATTGGCAACTTACATTGTCAATGGACTCATAGAAAAGGCTTAGTTTTAAAACCATTCTCATTACTTGTGCCTATCAAAGTGGTAGGTAATTTTTTTGTAAAGAGCATTTGGAAAATTTCAAAGGCCATTAATCCTTTGCGTGTGTGAAATTGAGATAAAAAAACTTAAATTCCATCTCCATAAATACACATTACTTATAGTTGTAATATTATCAAAGCATTATAGTGGTCTAATTTCACTCAAATTGGGCACCACTCTAGCTATTATTAATTTATTTTTAGAGGTTACAATTTCCATGTTAAAGAGTTTAAGTTGTAAATGGTTTGTGAATAAAATTTAAATATAATATAATTGGTAAAATCCTGATGATGTTGTCATTTTATAGAATTGAAGCAAATCTTGAGACCATAACCCTTTCATATATCACCTCTTATTATGGGTCTTGATATTAATCCACTTTGATTAGACCCTATAGCTTGATCAAAACTACTATGATTATAACTTATTTATTGCTTATGAGCATTCCATCCATTCTATGTTTTGTTAAATTCCACCTCAATTTCAATTAAACATGCCACCTTGAAGTTTATTATAAGCTCCTTGATTCTGATAACCACCTTGGTGTCCAACCCTATCAAACTCTAACAGAATGATTCTTCACAAAAAAATCTTACTTTTCAACCCAAAATATCCAACGTTATACATATCAAAGAAAAATAATTCAAAACTATTTCTTATCTACATGTATATACCAGTATAAATGGAAATTCCATATTAATAATACATGTCTCCTATAATTTCCTAGTGAATCAAAACTACACATGCCTAGTAATTATGCAGAAACTATGTTGTAAAATAGATTCAAGTATAATTTTTAGGGTGATTTAAAAAAATATAAGAAATTATATAAAATTTGGTATATTCAATCAATGTATGTTTTCAAATAACTAGCCATTTTCAAAATAGAAAAAACCTACTAATAACCAATTAACTATAAATAACCACTAAAATTATACTTGACAAATACATGATTGTGCATCAAATTTAAAATAAATATTAAATTGTAATTTTACATTGACATTGTCATTTAAAAAAATTATCAGTTTTACCATAAAAAAATAACATACAAATTAAAATATTTAATATCAAATATAAAAATCCTAACTCATTGAAGGATTCAAAATTAATTAAACAATATTGCCACTCCTTATATAAATAATTATACATTTAGCCATCACAAAATATATTTAAAAAGTCAAAATTGAGGGGTATTTTTTGATAAAAATCATTTATAAATATTTTAAAGTTTTTAAGTCCTACCTCAAGTGAGTTATATACCTAAATAACCATTATAAAAGTTTTTTCAAAATTTAAAATTGAGAGATATTTTTTATTTTTATTTTAAAATCATCTATAAATATTTTGATGTTTTTAAGTCCTACCTCAAGTGGGTTTGATATTGGCTCAGACCTGGTCTTTTATTTAATAAACACATTTCATGGTTTTCCCCTATAATGACTAGTGACAACTTATTTATTTCTAAAAATTTGTATCTAATCTTTTCATATTTAAAAAAAATAAATTTCCACAATTAGAGACCTTGTCTCTTTTATAAATTAGTTTCCTTGTCCCAACCCACAAAGAAAATAAAAAAAATAGATTCTAAAATACCTTTCAATATATAAAGTGAGAAGCCTATGCTAGATTTTATCATGCATATAACTAGCCTACAACCTCTACCCCTAGTTCCATAGTGAAAAGATTGATGGAAGATACATTTCAATTGATATGTTAATAAGTTTTCACATAATTGATCTTAATCCATGTAAATGACCTTGAAAATGTTGAATTGGGTTTGGACAAATAAATACCTAACGTAAATTTTTAAAACCTTAGAATGGTTAGCTGAAACATGTAGATTTGGTATTAAAAAATAAAAATAATGAGTTTGAAAAACTAATAAAGGTTGGTAAAAAATGATCTAGCTTAAAAAAACACACATACCCATTGTAATAAAAATACATGGAAGGGTTAGGCATAAAAAACTATTTTAGTATAAAAAATAAATAAGGGTTGCAGATGATTTGTTTAAATGTCAAGTTTTTTGAAGACTATATAAGTTCACAACGGTTATCCATGTGTAGTGGATTTGATCCCTCAACTTTAATGCCATATGAGAGGAAAATAGATCCTATCACTTAAACTATATTAAACACTTAATTAATCTTTGAAGTCATGTCACGAAAGAGAAATCCTGAAAACTTTAACATTTAAAAACTATTCACATAATGTACTAAGAAAAGGGAGTGTTATTTAAAAATAAAAAGGATGGACATATTAATCTTATAAAATATATTTACAAAGAATATATATGTATAAATAGAATGTTACAAAACAATAATAAAGATCAACTAATTATTTTTAGTTCTCCAAAATAACTAAATCTCTACCAACTCATTACATACAATGCTCTAAGTCTAGTGCATTTTCTTACCCAATAAGAACACAAAAATTAATTATATATAAAAAATTAGGTGAAAGAGAGATGATTAATGGTGTAAAGGAAGGTGAAAAATTTCTCCTAAATAAATTTAATCCTTCTTACATAAAAAGATAACTATCACATAAAATGTTTATAGTACATCACAGTTTTATAACACATCTATCTAAAATAGACTTTATATTAAATATGAATATACCAGATACCAAATACACATAAAAATAATATCATGATGTAAATTCTCAAACTAAAACAACAATTTTTATAATAAACATATACCAATAATATTTTTTAATGTAAATATTATTTCTCAAAAAATTCTAAAATAAAAATTAATATCTATAAATACATATGAAACACATATATATCACAAATATAAATATATATACATAGGCCTCACCAATTGTCTAATAAAATCAAATAAATTTAGAACATTAAATCAACAAATTTGTATAGGCTATTTATACCTATGCTTACTAAGTGAAGGGTATAAATAATTTTAGAGGACAATTTTTTTTATACCTATACTTCCAATCTATCGATCACTAACTTTTTTATATTTTAAATGTTGACCACTCTTAGTCCTTGAAAAATAAGTCAATCAGACCATACCACACATCAGAAATAGGGAGATGTGATAATACCATCCTTCAACCTCTACTTTAGACCGTCCATTGAATACAGCTTGAAAACCTCCTTTGAATAGGTGCATACCTTTTGACATAAAAATAGAGATAACTACTTTGTATTTTAACCAAAACCTGTCATTCGTTGTTTAAATAATTTTTATGGCTTCTTATTAATACTTCAATATACTTTAACAAAAATAACGTTAAATGCAACACAAAATAATTTACGATTGTATATCCAACAGATTCATTATTTAAATAAATATTACTCTATCTTACATGTTTTGAAGGGGTCTACTAAAAGAATCAATTTATTTTAAATTTTGATTAGATTCACCTTTCTCCATCAATCATATGTGATTTTTTTTATGCATTAAAAAAATTGAATTTTTTTAATAGTTAATTTTTACACTTCTTAACAAAAAATATGGAAAAGAATCAATTTATTTTAACTTTTGATTAGATTCACCTTTCTCCATCAATCGTATGTGATTTTTTTTATGCATTAAAATTTTGATTTTTTTTAATAGTTAATTTTTACACTTCTTAACAAAAAATGTGGAAAAGAGTATTTATCTATATTTTCATTGGTTAAAATTATTTTCATGTTATTAAGGGAGAGAGTGATGATGTCATATCTAGTACATTGAAATAAATGCAATCAGATTATTAATGCATAATATCTCTTTGATTTACTAAGAATGAGAATAAATACATGTGAATGTGAAAAGATAGGTTGAAACATAAGCAGGGAATATTTAGTTTCTTAATTTTTTATTATTGGTCTGCACCATTGAAATCATGAATCTCATTTTTAGCACATCAT
>JARHVA010002050.1:2812500-2827500 GCA_037957365.1 Torreya grandis
TATAGAATCATGCCAAATTCATTAGTGGTGATTCAAATTCATGTGTATTTTATAACATTATTTGGGAATTGGTCATATCTTAATGTCTTATTCTCATATTGATAGTGTTTTCTCTTATAATGAGCAAGAGTTATCTCTATAATCATTATTTAAATCAGATTCAAAACTATTCTAACCTCTCGTAGAAACTTAGTGCATGATGCCTTTGTTAATATTCTAATATACCCTAACAAAAACAATTCTAATTACGACACAAAAGAATATATGATTGTATGTCCAAAGGGTATATTTGACTTGGTGGTGTTTGCATGTGAGAAGTATATGGCATTATATGATGATTCTCTTTTAAACACAATTTCGACCCAAATGAGATTGAATGAATTTTCTCATTATTAAGTTTTCTACTTGTTTAACCGGATTTGTTTGAGTGTAGAAACGAATGAATATAATTGGTTATTGTAATTAGTTTTGGAGACTAAAGTTTAATAGAGAAAAATTGTATTGAAGATATCAGCAAGTACTCTCTTGTGTCGTATTTACAAGTTGAATGTAGTTGTTTTGTAAATCTAATTGTTTTGTGTGTTTACAAACAAATCTGATTTATATCAAGTTAATTATTTTTTTTTTAAGAATAAACGTTTTTACAAAATACGGAATTATAAACTGGAGAAATGTATAATTGACTAGAGTTACAATTCTAAATACAAAGGGAAGCTCAAATCCCCTTACATCCACACAAATTTTGTTATCCTTCAAACATAACAATATACAACGTGCTCGCCCTGTTCCCCTTCAAAACTAATAATGTACTAAGCTGTTAACCTTAAAAAATTAATTGATAGTACCGTGTTAGAAAAGCTTACCTTATACCATATTACTTAGAGCCACAGATTTGTAGAATCATTTGACTGATTTGTACGAAGCTGAAGTCTGTGGGCTGTAGAATAATTTTGAAGAAAGACAAACATTAGGAGGATTGTTTGACAGAATGAAAGAAAAACAACAAAATTGCGCATTTTCCTGGGTCTTTATTGTGAGTGTATGAAATTAGTTCCACTGTCCTATATTTAGTGTAAAAACGCCTGCAAGTTTAAGACAATGGCGTCTTCCCCAAGTGAGGAAAACCAATTAGCTAATTACCCCACTAGTCATAAGCATAACATTTCCTTGCAAGGATGACATAGACGTTACACATGCAGTAAATGCAAAGAATATGGAGACAACAATGGATACAAGTGCAGTTCATGCCCAAAATTTATTTTACACAAGGACTGTGCTGAGCTTCCAGATGAGTATCGTGATTATCCATTTTACACAGAACCCTTTAAATTTCGGAAACAGACGTGTCTCTCGCATGACTGCAGCGCCTGCGGGGAGCCCCTGGAAGGTTTTTCGTTCTCATCTCGTAGTCATGATGTGAGGCTTCACCCGCTCTGAATGGTTCTCCCCCGCTCTCTCCACTGTGGCGGTCACAATCATTTCCCTCAACTTCTTATGACGGAAAGAAAGTATAATTGCAGCAGGTGCAGATGGTTTTTTTATTGCATGGAAGGTAAAGTATTTCTTATATATTCGTGTGCTGAATTTCCTTTGGAATGCAGTTGATAGGCCCACTCAAACATTTCGAGCAGCCAGTCGAAATAAGCTGATTAAGCTATGGGGCATTTTAGAAATGTATTAGTGTAAGTTGTAATTTCCTCGTGATGAAATCGAATTAAGAATTTAGTTTTTTGTTACCGTATTTTATTACGTTATTTTTATTGTGTAATTTTGAAGCTTTCGTGGTCAAATGTATTTCGACATGTATTTCGTGGTCAAATGTATTCAACATCTTCAAGTATTGGCAGAGTGTACCATGCACCATGAAAAGGGTCTCTTTGAATACCCATGTTGGACTGCATGGTCGTTTGCAGTGTTTGGTCCATTGCATTACCCAAACCCAGACTACACGAGTTTGTGCAGGACAGAGGATAAACATTAGTTTTAGGCCTCCGAGCATTTCTCAGTTCCAGTTCAGATATTAAGAGTCGGGTCATGACAGATTTTGTTCTTCACAGCCTACAAATTTTATAGACACATTCCAGATTATATGAGTTTGTGTGGGATTGAGGACAGACATTGGTTTGAGCCTCCGAGCATTCCTCATTTTTACCCAGATTCAGCATAGGAGGCAAGCATTGCCCTCCTCCTTCATGATTACACAGATTCCACTTTCAGATTTCATACAGGGGATATCCATTTCAGGGATTTTTCCTTTCTCCACGCACTATATGGCTTTCCATCCACTTCTCTAGCTGGAAAGTGAGTTGGACCCTTTGCAGCAGATTTATCTCCACACGGGTAGGTTCATGTATGTATTTTCTTCTTCTTTCTTTTACTCTAGTACTTCATTTCATTACATCACTAGAATAAAAGGGAGACAAATGTATGCACTCTAAATTGGTCAAGCAACCACACATATCATGTATTTTTACAAGCTTTTCACAGGAGACTCCAACTAGAGAATATAAGCCTTGTTCACATTAGCCATGTCTTTTGTTTTACTTATCTTGGTCTTGTTTCAAGTTTGAGTCACCTTTGCATCCCTAACTAGTCATCAATAGCCTTCTAGATGGTCATACTAGCTAAGCCAGACTCTATTTCCCATGCTAATTTTACCCGCCCCGCGCCCCCTTGCCTCCTCCGCTCCCGCCCGCGCCGCCCGCGCCCGCGCCCCTCGCCCTCCCCCCGCCCCCAAGTTCATGACCCTGTAAGGATAGGAGCGTTGGGATTGGACTATAGCACTGGACACTAGGGTATCCCATTTCTAGCACTCTTATCTAATTGCATTTGAGTCCAACGGTCAAGTTTCCTCACTTAATGAGTCCCAAGCCCTTCTTAGCTTCGTCCTTATGTTTTTTCTTTTGTTCTTTTAATGTTGGCCAAATGTGAGTGAAGTTCTCAAATTCAAAACAAAGAGTTTTCTATATAAAAGATTTCATAAGGCATTTTATATCTAGCACTTACTATTTTGGAATATTACATAATTAAAAATCTGTCAATAGTATAGCTCATCATTCTGCATCACATATGGATTTGCATACTTGATCAAGGAAGGGCCTAGGTAAAAGTTCATTCTTGCATCTACCATGTGTGTTGATTATGCATGTTCCCTAAGAAAAAAATACCTTTGATTTGAGACCCTAACTTGAGGGTTAATATAGATAGCAATCAAGATAATGTTTTTTAGATCATGCAAATATACTTCCCCTAACCCACTTTTTCTCTTTTTGATTTTGATGTATTTGTTGTTTTGTGTGTGTAGATGGATCTATGGTTTTGAATATTAAAACAAATATACAGGGAGCTCCATTGACATTCAAGATTTAAAATTTTGTAGGCAAGCCCACACAGAGACATCGAACAAAACCCATAAAACATAGATCTCTTTGACTAGTTTGGATAATAGCAAAAGGACTTGGAATATAACACTGGACCTTGAAGTATCATGTTTTCAGTGCTCCTATCTTTCTACCAAATGAAATATAGATCTAGATTCCTAATATCTTCCCAATCCTATGCAACAGTTTTTAGACTATGAAAAAGTCATCTCAGTATACTTTTCTAGATAAGTTAATTCTCTTTCCTATGTAATTAATTTGATCAATATTTGTATTTTACCGTATTAGTTTAGATTTTTCTCTTTACTTCAGACCCTTTATTGTTTAATAACTAAACACTAGTTTCCCAAACATAATAAAATAGTGATCGACGTGTTAGGTTCTAAATATACATAATGAGACAAATAGAGCCCCTATGGATCAAGATGGGTTGTTAAGAATGAAATGATTACATGACACATTGAATTAGCTTATAGTCAGAGAGGAGCAATAGATAGGAGTATGGTCAGAGAGAATGTATTCATAATATACAGTGATAGGTTGGCCATTGGTATTTTTTAAGGAAAAATTATTTCACTTTGAAATCATATAACTATCAAAGCTTTTGAGGACTTGATTAGAACCAGTATGGCAATTTTACCACATAAAGCAAGACATGGTATTAATGAATACCACTATAAGAGAGTGTCGATAAGGCCCCACTTATTCTTGAAATAATACCATTCTTCACATTATCTTCTACAGTATATAATGAGAAAAGTACAAACTTCATCCTCAGGGGTTTTAATCATATTAAAATCCCCACACACAATCCTCATTGCAAGAGGTAGATTGTAAACTAGTTATCACCAAAAAGGAGATTTGTCATGGCCATCATTTGGAGCATAAATATTGAGAATGGCTAATGAATTTCCAACAATATTAAAAAGAAAATAAATATATTGGTTTTATAGGTCTTCCGTTGTGGCAATAATTAAGGATAAAAAATTAGATCACACCAAGATGTTGGTGCCACCATGTCCCTCCTCATGTAGAGGGGATAATTAGGTGGCATCAAGATGAACATATTTTAGAGTGGTCTCTAGTAAGAACCCAAAAACTATAACTTATTACAAACAAATAAAATCTACATAACCCATTTGTTAGGAAACAATGCACACAAATTATTTTAGAGAGGATTCTCTGAGACCTCAAACATTCTTAGAGGGAATATCATTTGGAAATGTCATCCATGTGGAGTGATCCCTAGCCATCCACTATATCTTCAATGGTTGAGAAATTTTTATGTTGGCTTCAAATAATGAGATCCTCAATAAAAAATGGAGGGGCATTTAGCTCCATTATCTTCTTAAAAAGATATTCACCACCACATATTTGGCTACATGACTGCTTAGATAAAAAACTACTTATAGAGGATATCCTAGTAGGAGTGAAACTCATTTTAGGATGTGAAACTAGAGAAACAAAACTCTATTGTGCCATTTTGGGTTTAAAAATTGGGGGAAAAGATATGGGGACTTTTTGGGAGGCCATGTTTACTTATAGAGTGGAAATGCAAGGAAGGTTTTGGGCCCAAAGGTGATTTTTTATATGTAACCATATTCCAACCATCAGTTCTATCTATTATTTTGGACTTATCGACTTATAGAGGGTCTAGGGAGGGTTTTGATCAACCCATAAGGGGATAATTTTTTATGTGATAATCATAATATTGACATTTAAATAAATCCTTGGGTAGGTTGAGATATGTAACCTTCTACACCCTATGATTATTATCAACTTAGACATCTATAAACTCCTTTAAATACATGGATAAATCAACCTTGATGCAAGATCACTTGTTAGTTCATGTAGGGTAAACTTGGGTTTCTCATGGAAAAAAATTGCCCTATGGGATATAAATTTTTGTAAATAAAGAAGCATAGAGGAACTAGTAGGTCAGGGATTTTGATCCAGACCAACACCCCAAAGGAATCCTAATTGGTAACCTTGAAACCATGAGTTTATTTGGATAAAATCAAGAGAGTGTTTATGAGAAACCAAAAAATTGATTTTGATAAGGGGTAATTTCCCAAAATTGGGGGATAATTTCATGGACATTTTTGGTAATGAAAAAATTGTGTTAATAAATAATGTGATCATGTTATTTACTTAACACAATCGTATTATTTAAATTATAGCTTGATAATTACTGAGCCATAACATGATCACATTATTAAATAATGAAATAAAATTATTTTAAATAATAATTCAATCACACTACTAAATCGATCGTATTATTATTATTTTCAGTAACATGATCATGTAAATTATGTTTAAAAAAATGAAACCTGAATGCAAATTCATCATTTTACATTCAAGTTTCCTTTACTATCATTACCTTATATAATTGAATTTAGTGTGAGAGAGATAAAATATTCACATAAATCCACTAAATTCATCTTAGGAAGCCACTAATCGATGATGCCACCATGTAGAAGAGCAAAGTGCTAAAAATCTACACTTGTTAAACCTAATTTCTGATTATTTTCATTTTTTAACCCTAATTTTTATTAATTTTAGTAATTTTTTGTTGTAATTTTTTTGTTTTCAAAATTCCATCCTACTAACCCTCCTAACCTTCCATAGAAACCTCATTTTCCTCCTCCAAACCCTCCACAAAACCCTCTTTGTTTTCCTCCTATCCTTCCACCTAACCTCTTAAAGTTTCACAAAATCCCCTAGGAAATCAGGGTATTGTAATTGAAAACATTATGAGAAATAAAATTGAAATTGAATATTTAATTGGTAGACTGAGGGATCCCACTTCCACCAATCCCCACCACACCTAGCTAGCCAATTCGTTTGAGACATTAGGTTAAATTGACTTTATAAGGAGTCAAATTGATAGATAGAATTCATATCGGGATAGTTGTAGGGCTTATTATGTAGTCAAATTGTCAACACTTAAGTTCAAGAATAAATAAATATCAAAAGCTTCCATTTTCACTTATTCATTGACCTAACCACCAATGCCCCATTTCTTGTAATCGCTAAATGTTTTCCAATCCATCATTGCCAACATAACTTAATCACAACCAATTTATAGGATCAATGGTGGATAGTTTTTTATTATCCACCTTGTAACAACCATGATGTCCCATTGTATTTTTTGAGGAAACTCTACTATAAGTTTGTCCTTAATGAGATTTTGAACTATTTTGATTTTAGTGAGTTTTAAGGCTAAGAGAAAGGCTTTGCATAGAATCTACTAGGTGCACATTATATGCCTAATTGACATACAATGATCCATATATAAAATCCACATAAGCCTGAGATCCCCTCTATAGTTTAGCAGGTTATGAAGATCGACACTCTACTTGTTATTAGCTCCCTCACTTATTCACTCATTCAACATATGAGTAGGTTCTCGTAGACTAATGTTAGAGATATACCACTTAGTCTGCATACCCAACCCCACCCTTATAGTTTTTATGGAGCTATGTACATTGTACCTTATGATGATGATGACACTAGTGGTATAGAGGGGTTAGATTATATTCTTGTGAGTGATGAGTTTTTAGCGTGCACATTTGGTATGCAAACATCAACCAATACATAAATCTAGGTGTATTTTATATAAATATCATTTTAAATTTAAGTTATATTTACAAATTTAATTTATCTATGAATTAGTTTACATAAAAATTGAATAATATATGTTATTTTTATGTCACAGGATGTGATGGTGCCTTCATCGTCATAGTCATCATTTGCAGCATTTTATTTGATGCAAACATTATTTACATATTCAGATACAACTATTGGTTGATCCACTACTACATCTATCTCTAATAGGATGACACCTTTTACTTAAATAGAGGTAAAAATTCAATTTAACATTATGCTCTATATACATTTAGTCTATGTATATTTAACTTGTAAGTTGAATTTAAATGTATCTATCAATCAAATTGATGCATAGGTGATAACAAAATTTCTTTATATGGATGAAAACACACACTTACCTCTAACAAATACCCATCTCTGATCTTTTCTTATCCTTTATCTTCTATCTTCAACCTCTTTATCTCTTTGATCACTTTGCATTTACTAGGTCTTTCTTGTTAACTCTTACCTAATCAATGGCTCTTAAGCCTCCTTGTATTCACTTAATCCTCCTTCTCTACTTGAAGTCATTTATTAATCAACTACCTCTGGAATATTTCCTTTTAACATCAACCTCCTTAGTTCATACTCTTTTTTCATGTTCTATCTTTATCCTTTCTCGGTTCTTTAAAATCTTCTTATGTGTTTTCATAAGTTTGCATGCTAATTTGATATTGTCCTTAAAAAATTATCTTAAGATCATTTACATACTCAATTAAATCTCATTTCATTCATCCAACCATTCCAAATAAACCCCAAGCTTTAACTCTTCACATAACTCTTATATCCTCTTTCGTACCTTCCTTCTACTAGCCCTTTTTTGAGGCAAACCTCCTTATTCTAAGTAAATTGTAAAGCTCTGGACCAAACCAAAACCACATTTAAATACCCCTTTACATCACATAGCTCATATAGGGAATTTCATAAAGTAAATCTCATTGGATAAAACCTAACTCAACACCCCTCAGGACCAATTAGATCTCCTAAGCCTAATTGAAGGCTACTAACTATGATACTATGCCATACACACTCAAATCAAATTTAAACTTTAAAAATATTTTCCCCCTATATACATACACCTATCCAAATATTTTAATGACTTTTCATTATTTAAATCACTTGTTATCTCATTTTCTAGTATCAAATGCTAAATTATGTTGTCTTAGTCATGCACCTACCCAAAAGGATAAGAAATGAGTTAGAATAAAATTTTAACCCTTATCAAAGTTTCTAAGGCTTGAAATTGATGTTCCCTTACCACACACATTTCTTAAACTATTAGTTCTCCTTTTTCAATACTAAATGACTCCCGACATATAGTTTTATAGAATTTTTGTACCCCTCCAACATTACTATGTCAACACATATGACAAAACAAACCCTTAAGACCCTTTACCTTAATTTGATAAAAATTCAAAGAATCACACACATGAAAAACCAATATCCCATAGAATTCAAAATACTTTTAATACTTAACTCTATTTCTAATAACTCTATATGGTCTTTTTTTATGACTATGCAAACTCATAATTGTTAATAATTGGGATATATATAATCTTCCCATGTATTTTGCATTTTGAAAATAGTATTGAGACTTTAAATGTGTTTACATTAATTTCATAGAGTTTATCTCTCAATTACTCATCTTTCAATCATTTATAATGACATGTTAAACTGACTATGTAGTCTTTTTTTTATAGTGCCTGAAGATAGAGTATTTGAACTTGGGGTTCACCACTTTGAACCTATAGAATACTGACTTGAATCTTCTCTGACTAGAGATATGAACACCATAAGATTGATCATAAATCGCTAGACACTTATTTACATTTTAATCTATCCAAAGAAGCTTTACAAGTAAGGACAACATTCTTGATATATATCTCTTATTCCTTTTCACTCCCTAAATTTTCCTTGTCGAAGTGTTACTATTATTTCCTCTCCTACTATTCCACTAACACCTCCTACATGTATTAAAATAATTATATTACCTCTAACATGAAAACTACTTTTTATTCTTGGCCATTGCACATTATATGATAGTTAAACTTCCATGATTCCTAGTTTACATTATTTTTTCATGATATGCATGTTCAAATATGTTGACATATATATATATATATATATATATATATATATATATTGGTTTAAATTGAGAAGAACTTGCGCGCGCGCGCGCGCACACACACACACACACACACACACACACACACACACACACACACACACACACTTTATATAAAAGTAAGTTAGACCTTTTTTACATGAAAAATTAATGGCTCAAGTAAACACCCCTCCATCTCTATGAACCAAAAAAAAACATAGTCATTTTTATTGAAGTGTCATCTATATAGGCATTCATAGAGGTATATATTAAATTGTATAAATAGACTTATTTTAATAATTTTACTACATACTTTGGGGAAATGTAACTTATGCAAATGTTTTGTGTATGTAATATTGTCCTATAACATCTAATAGTCCCAGTCAGATGATTAGTAGGGAATCTTCTCATGTTTATCCCCTATTTCATACACCTATTCAAATAATTGATCCTATCATTGAACTGTTTGAGCATCAAAAGCATATTGATTAGGATCACGAGCTTATAGTAAGTACATGTTTAAATTATTTTTTATTGTAATTTAAAATTAGTTTCTTAACAATTAGTTGAATGCATTTTATGTTAATTTTATAATAATACTTATGTTTTAATAAGTTCAATTACAAGCGATCTTTAAGCATAGGACCCATAGTCAAACCTTGGAGCAATCCAAGGCATTATAGGGGTCTCTATCTAATAGTAGTGCATCCCAAGGAGTGTCTTGTTAGAGGAAGGTAGAGAGAGGGAGGATATTTTATGAATAGGATGTGTTACATGATATGTAATTTTTTATATGCCTATATGGAAATTTACGTATTTTTGGCATTGTATATGCGTATATGACATTCACCCAACATTAGGTACTATATTGGTATATGTAATTTTTTGTATGGCAATCTATGTATTATTGGAAATGCACACATGTGCCTATATTGTATGCCTATCATGGAAATCTATGTATTATTGACATTACACAAATGTGCCTATATTGTATGCCTATCATGTAAATCTATCTAATTTATATTTAGTTTTTATTTCATCATGTGTTATTGTATAATGTTGTTTTTATCTTCAAAACTATTATCTATTAGATCTCATATATAATGTTGTACACAAATGAGGATTATAAATTGGTTCTTTTCAATTCTATAAATCTCTGAATCTCCTATATTTTTTTTAAATTAAATTTTTATTTAATTGTGTGTTGTAGAAATGACTAATGACACTCTTATCTATTTTGTATTTGTCATCACCCATTTACAACTTTTCAATTGATCATTAACACAATCTGATTACACTTAAAACCCATACCCAATCATGTTCAAACTTATATAATGCAATGACATAAAATTATTCCTAAATCCCTACAAAGTTCTCATTCAGATAACTATACCTATAAGTTACCTGATCTTTCACCTTCACCTCTAATGCCTTTTTGACTAGATTTTCTTAAAACTAGGCCTACTTATTCTATGCCTAATATCATTCATATTCCTTTATATTTTCCCTCACCTCTTCAGTAATATCTATTTATAGGTTATCACTATACTTTTTATTTAACCAATCAATGGATTGGTATCATTTCCTAGTAGGGCCAGTGTCTAAGGCTCTATGGAATGAAATGTCAGATATTTGAGTTAATAGTTCATTGTTTCATGGGTGTTTACTCTATTTGTGATGTCTAAATCCTAAGGGTAGTAAACAAGATTCTAATCCTATGTTGCAGATAAGGTAAGTCTAGAAATTTCTACTAACTGAATATCCCCTATGGCATTATTTGATAAAAGAATTATTTATTTCACACCATCTACATCCATAAATTAAGAATCTGGCATAAGACACTATAGTGTCCTCATTCGACTTGTCTGACTAGGTAGGATAGTGTTGTATTTCAGAATGTGAGAATGTTGATTGATGATTGTCACCTAGACTATTTCTTGATAGATTATGAATATGGAGATGAGTCTTTTTAGTCAACAAACTTGCCTATTAATTTTATTCTTATGAGAATTGACAAACAAACTTTGCATAAACAAAACTCACTTACATTGAATTGAAACAAACAATTCATTTAATGAAAGCACACTTGCATTAAAAGAAACATAATTTTCATTAAAAAGGAAATCAAACTTGTAGTAAAATGAAATATACCCATATCAAAATAAATTTACTTTTAAACTATAAATTAGAAATACCAATTGTCCTAATCTCTGGAGAGAAGTGGGCCTTTTATCCTTCCTCAGAATAGGATCAAATTTAACTTAGTAGTGAATATAATGTTGTACTTTATTAATAACTCATTATAAAAAGGAATACATATAGATGCTATGAATTTTGCTACAAAATTACACTTGAATGTTTTCTAATTTTTTTTACTGTATATTTCCCTAGAATGAGGAGATAAGTACTTAAAGCATATCTCAACAACCATTCTCAACATATAAACTATGGTGATCTAAATATAAAAATTTAATTATTCTAAATAGAAGATCTAGGAATTAGATCCCACACTTATAGGAGGTGTTGTAACTGATTCAAATAATAATAGACCAAGTATAACTAACATATATCTAAAGAGATTATATTCAAATTTACAAAATACAAATACATTTATATCTAGATTGTTTTAGACTATTACTATGAATAGTAATGTCTTAAATTCAATGTCTAAACATGTCAAATCTAAATATATATAGTAGATATATTTAGAATTTCTATATTAATCTATAGAGTATAATTTGGCATCTTCAGAGACTAGCTAGGAATCTTTAGAGCACAACTAGATTGGTTTTTAGAGCTTCATCGAAATGTGTTTAGAGATTTGTTGGAACATATTCGGAGATGCTTGGGTTGATCTATAGAGCTTGAAAGGAATGTCTTCAAAGCTTCCTAATAGATATGTAATGCTTCAATAGAACATCTTCAAATCTCAATAGAGCATCTTCATATCTACTTACATATATCTTCAAAGTTTGACTAAGGGTATTCGTAGCTCATTATGTTCTATGTCGAGTCTTCAAAACTATTACCAAAAAGGTGTTGCCAAAACTATTGATGACTTTTCAAAACAATCCTATCATAGAGATGTATCTTTGTATTAAAAACTATACTCATTTCATCCAATTTAGACATAGATAACAAGATAGAGGATCAACAATGTATCACATACAAATAAAATACAAATTACACCCATTTCATACTTAGATGAAACCTTAAATATTAAATTTAATGTAATATATAAAAAATAAGAAACACTTATGGATAGTTTATATGAGATATATAGAATGTTAATCATCTATCAATACCTCTTTTGTAATCAACTCCTTTTGGTGACCATGTACATGTTCTACTTATTCATCCTTGCACCTTTATCTTTACTAAATTTTCAATATGAAATATTATCTAACATTGACTATAATGTCTTTAGTCTAATAAAATGCAACCTTACTAACTCTAAATAGAATATTTAGTCATGAGTCAATGATCCATCTTTGGCCAAAAAACTTTATCATCTACTGATACCACCTCATGCATAGTTTTCTCTTCTATGTTTAAGAAAGTTATGAAAGTCCTATTCATATGCTATAATATCATGAACAATTCCAACATCACTTATCTACTCTTGTTCTCATCTTGATTCAAAATCTAAACTCAAATAATCTTCTTTTAAACTAGTCGATGACTCATTAGGTCAATAGGTCAATTAATCATTACATCAATAGGTCAATTACACATTATGTTTCTAGGTCTCTAGACCAAGTTGTTGTTTCAATAGATTAAATTATCAAAATAAAGTTTGTAGCTCTTAAAAATTATATTTCTTGTAGTCTTTTAGCAATTGTAACATGTTCTAACCCTTACCCAAGTTTGAAGAACTCAAATCAACCAAAAACTCATCTTACCTAAGTTTTAATATATTCTATGATAAAAGAGTTTAGCATGTATAAGGGGCCATATAACATCTATTATTGGTTCTAGGCCTCCAATTAGGTTTGATTGACAAACCCACCACCCATACCTGCCTCAAGAATGCCCTTCCCAATATAAGAAAAATGTAAATTTTTAGCCTAAGTTCAAAATTGCATAAAATAAAACCTATAAATAATTTTTGTGAACCATTACATCCATCCCATTCCTATTTAAGACCTCTAATCTCACTCTATAGAATTCAGGTGAAATATTTGGGAGCAATCTATTGGACAAATTAGAGTGAGGGGTCTAAAAATAAAACTTTTTAGGATTGAATAAATAACTTCTTGGGCTCCAACTACCATTTATACCTCTGGGACATTCACCTAAGAATATATCACTTTGATCACATCAATATAGACAAATTACATGTTATCACACTATAACAACATTTAAATCCACTTAGAAGTGGGTTTTCACTACCATTCTAGAGCACAAAAATATTGACAACAAATGTTGTCAATGTTTAATTTGTGGTTACAAAACTCTAGTTTTGATGTTTCTTGACAAAAAAATGACACAACCAACACATCTAGAGGCTAGATAATGTCTAGGACTAGGTTCTTGGCCTCTCATTAGGCCTGATCGATAAAGCTACCCCCATTTCAGCGTCAAGAATGCCCTTCCCAATATAAGAAAAATATAATTTTTAACCTAAGTTCAAACATATATAAAATGAAATTTGTAAGTCATTTTCATGAACTGTTATATCTCTCTCTTACATTTTGAATCCCTCTAATCATACCCAGTAACACTCAGGTGGAAGCTTTGACAACAGTCCACTAGATAAGTTGTAGAGAGGGGTCTAAAAATGCATCTTTTTGGCATTAAACAAGAAACTCATTGAGCTCCAACTGCCATTTTTGCCTCTAATACTTTCACTTGAGAATATATCACTTTCATCACATCTAGATGTGTATATTTCATGTTATCACATAGTCATGGCATTCAAATCCACCTAAAATTACATTTTCACTACCATTCCAGAGAATACAAACACTGACAACAAGTCTTTCATGTGTTTCAATTGATTTGATTAATGTTTTTATGTTTATATTAAGTGTTGAGCCATTTTTTGAAACCATTCATTTTTCCCTATTTTTTCATTTATTGCACAAGTTGTAAGTATACATCGGGCAACATTACTATCTTGGGTGAATGATTTTGGGCCTATAGTATGATATGAATCTTGTAGATTTTCAATAGTTTAATTGTTTTCATCATCCATGTTAGATGTTCTTAGTCCTAATATGTACATTATAGGTCTCATCTTAATCAATTTTATCAATGAAACATATAATTGCCATCTTTGAATATCATAATCCAAATTATGAAAGAAAGTATCCCAAATTTGTGGAGCTGGTCTTCTCAAATGGCGATTAGACATTTTTTTATCCATTAGTTCCAAATTTTTTTTTTGAGATTAATTAAGTAATTTTATTTTATATGAAAAACACCTGGAGGTGTTGGTAATAGTGGAATTTGTTGTTAGGGTGTTTCAAAATTGGTATTAATTTCATTGCTTAGAGGTGGGATGATAATCTCTTCATTGTTTACTTCTTAATTATATATTTCCATGAAATTTTCTTGATAGTTAATTTCATAATTATTTATTCCCATGAAAATTTCTTCATTCATCAGGTTGAAGCATCATACATAGACCCATCATCAACAAAATCCAAAACTTGGAACATTGAATGTAAACTTCCAACATTATCTAATGAATTATTGTCAATTTCATTATTATTCATTTCATTAGCATCCAATTTATTATGGTCATTTCATCATTATTTAATTCATTATTTTCAATTGGATCATTATTTATGGCATTTGGTTCATCAGGATTAGGGTTTGTACCTTGTCTACCATGAAGTTTTTGCATTCGTATCTTATTTTTCT
>JARHVA010002050.1:2835000-2850000 GCA_037957365.1 Torreya grandis
CAAAAATAATGATAGTTAATAGTGTGTGCTAAGTCAAAATAAATTCTTCTAATCCATCAAATAAGGCCACGTCTTCAAAAAATGATGGAAATAACAAGTACAAGATCAAGTACAAGGGAAAAGGTGGCAAAAATGAAAATCATGGTGGTCAAAGTATAAACCAAAATGATAAACAAAACCTCTATTATGAACAATGTGATAGAAAAGATAGCCATGAGATTTACAAATGTAGGACAACATGGGATAAAATTGATGCATACCATAAAATAAACGAGGGAAGAAGTACAATTCAACTCAAGTTCCCAAAGCTTCAAAACTATAAACTTGAGAATTTTCTCTACCTTCCTCAATTAAAGTGAAACTTGTTGTCCCTAGTACTCATAAGGCAACAAGGCCATTCCCTTCTATTAGTTAATGGTGATGTCGTAATCAAGATAAAAAGTGACAATGCAATAAACTTGATTGGATATGAGGAAGGAAAACTACTCAAACAGAAGGGCGAGCCATCAAATTCAAGGAATTATGCTCATCTTATGGAAGACCAAATGTCTCCCAACATATTATGGCATGATTGATTTGGGCACACTAACCATAATAACATTCATCTATTATAAAAGAATGGTGTTGTCAACATGCCTATATTTCCCACAAAATTAGATGAGAAGTGTGAAGCCTGCTAGCTAAAGATGCAAGAGAACCATTTTTGAATTCATAGTGGAAAGCAAATATAAAATTATAGCTTGTTCATTTAGACTTGTGTTCTCTTCCAATCCTCTTCGTTGGTGGTCATAATTACTTAATGTTTTTTAGTGACCATTATAGTAGGATGACATGGATATACTTTCTAAAAAATAAAATAAAAGCTTTCGATACTTTTAAAAAATTTCAAATAATGATTGAAAATGAAGCACAAACCTGGATTGAGACACTAAGGATAGATAATAGTGGTGAATTCACATCAAATAAGTTTAAATCCTATCTTGAGCAAAATAGGATCAAACACCATCTCACAGTTCCTCACACTCTAAAATAAAATATATTAGTTGAAAGAATGAACAAAACAATGATGAATATGGTTTGTGCAGTGTTTTATTTCAAAGGGGTAAATCTACACTTTTGGGCTGAAGAAACTAAAATAATAATATACCTTTGCAACAAATAACCATCAATAGCTCTTGAGTCAAAATTTTTGTATGAGATATGATGTTATCACCTCCCTCTAGTGAAACATATTTAGATTTTTGGATCCATTTGTTACGTATTGATTCCAAAGGAGAAGAGAAACAAATTAGACCATAGGATTCAAAAATACATCCATTTAGGATATTCTAATTCCTCTAAGGCATTTAGGCCATATGATGAAAAAGATAAGAAGTTTCTTATCACAAGAGAAGCTATCTTTATAAAAATGCAATGGACAAAGTTCATATTGATCGACAATTGAGTTGAATGGATAAATATGCAAAGTTTGACATCTATAAAGAGAGTGATTTGAATATTCTAGATCATGAGCAGGAGATACAAAGTTGGGAACCTAATGATTTTTCTATTATCTCCTCTATATGAGCTTCAAACATCTCCTGAAGGAGAGAGTGAAACTTAATCAGATATTGAATAGGGGCCATTATAGTAGATGGAAGATAGTAAAGGACCTTTATAGGATGAACTTGAATCACCTATACTACATAAAAATATGCATAAGTTGGACACTCAAACACTAAAATATGTGAGTTCTGATGAGGTTATGAAACTAGGCACTCGAAGTGCATATGCAACCTCGTCTCAACCAGACAAATCTATTGATGGAATTTAGGACATGTCTGGAAAACTCACATAAGATGATTCACAAGAGTAACTTAATCTTGTATCTGATTTAGAACCAAAAAATTTAAAACAATATGAGAAGTTTGACTCTTGGAGAAAATTAATGAAAGATGAGTATAATTCACTGGTGAAAAATGGGACTTGAAATCTAGTGGATCCACCATATGGTTGCAAACTAATTTGCTACAAGTGGGTTTATCACAATAAATACAAGGAAAACAACTCACTTGACAGCCAAAAAGTAAGGATTGTTGTAAAGGGATATGTTTAAAAGAAAGCAATTAACTACAATGAAACCTTTGTACCTACAAAAAAATGGACTACCATTCAGACCATGTTGGCTCTGATAGCTGACAATGGATGGTAATTTCACCAAATAGATGTCAAAACTATGATTATGAATGGATACCTCACGAAAACTATGTACATGGCACAACCTGATGGTTTTTTAGTAAAGGGACAAGAGCACAAGGTCTGAAAACTAGCAAATCACTATATGGTTTGAAACAAGTCCCTCAAGCATGGTATAAAAAACTAGCTAAGTACCTCATGAACATAAACTTCAAGCGTTTCAAGTTTGAAGATGCAAATCTTTTCATCAAAATAGTTGACAAAATAGTTGCATTTGTGGTGGTGTATGCTAGTGATTTTCTCATCACAGGGAACAATGAATAGTAAACTAAAAAATTCAAATTAGAGTTGACGAAAATCTTTGAAATGACTGATTTAGGTTATCTTCATTATTATTTGGGTATTGAAGTAATTTAGAAACTAAATTATTTTTTCATCACTTAGTAGAAGTATGTTAGTGACACTCTAGGCAAGTTTAAAATAGAAGAATGTAAGCCTATTAACACACCCATGGAATAGAATCTCAAATTGACATATAAAGATTCAATAGATTTGGTTGATGCTACTAAATACAAACAACTCATTGGAAGTTTGATTTATGTGACTACCACTTGACCAGATATATCATATGCAGTTGGTGTCCTCTCAAGATTTATGAAAGAACCCAAGGAGAGTCACTAGGTAGTAGCAAAAAGCATCCTCAGATATCTCAAAGGCACACATCTTTTTCAAATCAAATACTTCAGGGCAAGAGACTTCAAACTAGTTGGTTATTCAAATTCAGACTATGTTGGTGATTATGGAGATGGAAAGTCCACCTCACTGTTTTTAATAAATTTAGGAATAATAGTTGTTAGTTAGAAATCTAAGAAGTAATTAGTGTCAATAATTTATTTAGCAAAATAAAAATATATCACTACTTTAGAGGCAACTAGAGAGATCTTGTGGCTTAGAAGGGTTCTTTCATATTTATAGGAGCAATAGGTTTTATCAACACCTCTAATGGTTGACAATACTTCTACAATCTAGATGGAAAATAATCAAGTATTTCATGATTGAACCAAGCACATTAATACCAAATTTCATTTAATTCAGCACTATGTGAAAGATGGTAGTGTCAAGTTACAACATTATCTGACAGTAGAGCAACTAGCAGACATCCTGACAAAGGTGCTTGGATGAGAAAAAATTGAAAAGTTTAGAGGAATGCTTGGTCTGACAAAGATCCCTATAGATTAAGGAGGGGATGTAATAATATTGTACATATTGGTTCTTAAACCTAGGTGTCTTGTTTTTTGTCTTATTCAATAAGATTTATATTCTTGTAAGAATAAGAAGAGTCATTGGGAATGTGAAATGAATAGTCTTATTTGTTCAATTTATTATAATGTTTATCTTCCTTCTTCTTTGAATCATGAAACATAATTTCATTGTCATTCTAAATAATGTTTTCTATCATATCATCCAATGATAGGATGTATTTTAGGGTCCCATTCTCATATCCCTTTAGAATACCCTAAGAAATAAGAACATTTTTTTCCTAAGGCACTTATAATGGATGCATGCACTTTAACATATCCAATGGCATGAACAATGTCAATAGTAAAAAAGACCCTTTAGGGTAATTCCCTAATGAGGAGACTAATGTTGAGGGTCATGCTTCCATCCAACCTCCTAAAATTTAATAAATACCCTTAAAGTATATGAAATTATCCAAAACTCATATAAATATCAAGGAAAAATGAACAAAATAAATGCTCATATGTATATAATTCTCTATCAATCAATCCTCACCCATCAAGAAGTATATAAATGGGCTTGTGAGTTTGATATTTTTTTACCTTATTCATGCCTAGAGTTTGGGCAAATTCATTCTTAAGTTAAGGGAAACTCAAGGTGAATGGATATTCAATTGACGGCAATTCTTTTTATTGTTACTTCTTCGATTATATATTCATTATTGGTTAGTTAGTTAGATAATTATCTTTTATATGCTAATGATGAAGATCATTACTAGTATAAAGTGAAATATTATTATTATTATTATTATTATCTTTATTCGTATTTGTACAATAGCCTCTTTGTGTTTAATACTTAACCATTGACAAACTATTTAGTATTTTAACTCTAACAATCTAGTTGGAAAATGTGAATGTGCTTAAATTTAATTAATTTTTACATCTTATATAAATACTACTGAAGTTAAACCTTTCGTAGAGCTTAATTTATAATAAGTCAATGATTCCAAGTCATCAAACAATATAGTACCTTAGAAAATGAAAGCACGGCAAATCGTATATGTTATTCAGAGGATAGATCTTACCTTCTAATGAAAAAAAGGGTTATGAGAAGAATAAAACCCTGACTCTAAAGCCATTTATAGTAATTTATGATATGAATAAGTATATTGATTATAAAAATAAAATAAGGGTCACCAAAAAAACTGAGACAAGCAAAATATTCTTGTTGCATTCACATAGTGACATTGATTCAAGTTTAACTCACTTGAGAATGACTAGTTTCCAAATATCTAGTCTGTGTTCATGACCCTGTAGACATGTTCAAAAATTTATGATCATAAAAACTATATTGATTTAAAAAAATGGCACAAGTGTCAGTAACAATTACGAGACAAAAATAAAATAGGACTTTGGAAAGAATGAAATAATTACCCTAAAATCCAACCTAAAATAATTAATGGCATCATTCCCAACATATAAATATTTCCAAAATAGACTTTCTAGTGTGGCAAAAGATACTCATAATTTCTATGATGTATTGACCACTCCCTGTTCCATGTCTACTACTTAGTCATGGTGAGCTAGCACATCTCTATTAGTAGACTTTTGTCCTTGTGGCATGGGCCAACCAATGTGCATCACATAGTAGTAATAGGTATATTTGATCATATTTATCCTCTAACATCAAATGTGAAATTTTTCTCAGGTATAAAGCAAATGACTCATTCTAATAGGTGAGTACCTATTGACGTATTTATAATCCTATTTTTGTAAATTCAAAATAATTTATTCTAATAAACATATTATTCCCAAAATTTAATGGAGTGACACATAAAAACAACCCAATACATCAGGGATTTTTATGAGACTTTTTTCTAAAAAAACAAACCACACCTAAAATGTAATAAAATAGTAATGTGATGTTAATTATTAATGTGCTAATTGCTCAATCAATTAAAATATATACATAAATCACTGCTAATGTATTCATGTTACTGAATAACTTTAAGTTTTAAAGAAAGGATAAATTTTGAATGTAATATACAATTACAATTAAAAGGTTCAAAGAACCCAACGATTTGATAGAATACTTGAAGGTACAACGATAAAATTGTCCCGTGACCACATGATATTGACATCTGTCATCTCTTTAATTGCCAGTATATGAGATAAAATAAAACATCTTTTTCAAATTTTTGGAGATATTGTAGTCAAACATTCATTAATTAGTAACGCATCGTACCAGATTAAAACATATGAATATGGTTGTTTTACCATGTGAAAATGTCGTTTGAGATTAAACTAAATGTTTTTCAAGGACTAGGCAATTTTAATTGAACGTCGCAATGTTTTTCACATGCTGAAACTTTATTTTGATGACACCAAATTGTGTTAATTGTTCCCACGTGTAATAGTTGAAGAGGGTGTAGAGTGAAACGGAAATATCTCTGAGAATATTCCACTTATATGGATGCGTTGAAGCAAGTCCTCCATATTATCCGTATGATTTGATTTTTGAAAAGATATTTGAAAGTAAAGTAAATTGCTACGTAATGCTTTTATAATAATATATTTTTATATTGCGGACTAGAGTGCAGCTTTGTTTGCGTGTGGGCTGCCCTATATTATAACAGCGATGGGTGCTAGTGTTTGAGTCAGTGTTGCTGTCCACGCTCGAAGGTGACTCTGAGTCAAGACAGAGGGTAAAAATAGTGAATAACATGTCCTGTGTGAGCATGACTGATGTCTATTTTGAGATAATCAGATCCGGGAATCTAAAATAGATAGGCCAAGATGCCAAAAAAAAATGAATGAAATGAAAGCAATAGCATAGAAGAAGAAAGGATCAATTTTCTTTCCTATAAATTTGCCTTTGAATTTTTGGAAACTCCCTTTGCATTGATATATTTTGAGCTTTTTGCTTAGACGCCACCATTGAAGACATTTTGCTTTTGTATAGATTTAAAATAGGATTGTGCTAGTGGATGGAGAGGAGAAAGTACCACTGATTAAAGTTGGCAAACTTGTTTTCTAGTCAATCTGGGCACCCATATTCGTGACCTCCGAAGATGTTATATCTATTTGTGATGGTTTTGTTTTCTTCATTTTCATTAGAGTCAAAACACTTCATGTCCTTTCATCCTCCCATGCATCTTTCTTAATTCTCTCTGCCTTGCCAAGAGTCTAATTTATCTTTTCCTAGCCTTATAAACTACCAAGAAATCAATTGGCTTGCCAAAATGAAGTTGAAACGTAAAAGCATATCTTCAAAATAGACATACAGTATATATATAAAATAAACATAACATGGGAGTCAGGGAATAATTTAGTGGACATCTAGTTTCTTATACTTTAAGTTATATTTTATTTATATACTTTCAGGATGTTTGAGAGGGGTTTCGGACCGCTAGGAGCTATAATGCAAATTCTAGGTTTTGGAGGATCCTATCATATTTCAGAGTTAGTCAGATTCCAGGGTTTCAAGATTTCAAGGAGACATCATAGGAGGTATGAACGCTGCATGAAGGGACGTATGTGTGATAGAATAGTATGAAAATATCTCTCGCAAAGTGATAGAATAGTATAATTTTTTTGTGGTTTTAAAATAACACAATTCACCCAGATTTTACACATTGTTTGAGAGACTATGAATGATTCGCCAATGAAGATTATTATTTTTTCTTTGTAAACTATTTTTTTCGCCACAAAAAATAAATCTTTTTGTCAGGTGTTTTACACCTTTCGCCAAATTTTTACACCTTTTCTAAAGGAGGGGTTTCTTAAAGTATACCTTGATGGGAGTATAGGGACAAAGTTTTGATACCAAAAATAAATTCATGTTTTCATAACCATAACCAATGCGATCAATATATGCAATGGTTAAACATTAGGATGCTAAAATTGATATTTTATTCAACCTCTTAATTTTGGTACTATTGCAGTGAGTTGTTATGATAATCTTTTTATTATAGTGTTAAACATGATTGAGAATTTAAACACAAAATGCTAAGCATATTGTAATAAATGGACAAAAAATAAAAGCCTTGTGGATATCAATAATGTAGAAAAAGAAAAGGTCATGGGAAGTTTCTATTTATTATTACTTTTAATTAAATTTATTTTATAATTTTTAACTAATTAATATTGTCTCTTCATTTTTAGTCAAAATATAATAATTTGAATAATAAAGTTGTAATCCATGACATGCATTTGAAGAGTGCATGTAAAAGTATATCGTCAGACATTTTTTATAAAGAAAAACTTGTTTTAATGAACAAGCAAAATAATACACTGAATAAAATCATTGAAGAACATAGCTTGGATCCTATAGTCATATAAAATGTTCAAATTAGTTGTTTGAGTGTGGTTTGTGACATCCAAACTATAGGTCCTTCTTGCATGCTCTTATGACCCTTTTAGACACATTTTTGCCCATTACCAATCATCTATAGATTTTTGAGTGGTCATTTGACCTCAACTAGGATGCTTATCCTAAGGCAATCATACCCACCCATGTCCCAATCTTATAGGATAGGATTTCCATACTTGGACTATATCACCAGACTCTAGGGTTTTCAATTTTTGATGCTCATATCCAATCACACTTTGATCCTCAATGGTTAATTTCATCTGATTCTTATCCTTCATCATGTCAGCCTAGCATGAATACAACTAACCCTTGACAAAATCTTCCCTAAAAAATCCAATTCAAATTTCATTTACAAGGGGAGGTGATAAATCTTACAAATCAAGAAAAAGTACAAATAAAGCACTAAGACAAACTTACCTATTCTTTATATACAATCACCCAAGACAACTGCAAACATACTCAACCAATCATACTAGTCCCTAGCCACCTCGAGCACCCTCAATTTGACATTTTTGTATCTGCATCATATTATCTCACAAAACACATCAAGTGAGAGATATACATATGTCTTGATACCTCTTCAGAGTATTGGTATGTAGGCGGTGTGTCCACACAAGGGGTGTGGATCACAAGTTTGGTGCATTTTACACACACTAACCCACTTTTTTCAAATGATTCAAATTCCATTTTATCAAGCATGATGGAGGGTTAGGGTTTGAATATTAAATCATCTTTACAATGATTTTGAACGTTATTCAATACTTAAGATTTCACAGGCAGGCTCACATAGGAACAATGCAAAGAACCCAAAAAGTTCAAGGCTCAAAAATGAGTTTAGACAATAGTGGCAGAAGAGGACAACATTGTTGGGCCCCAAAGTGTCCTATTTTCAGTGGTCCTATCCTTTCACTGAATGAAATCTAGATTCTAATTTGTGACATTATCCCAGTCCTACATAGCTAGTTTTAGACCCTACAATAGTTGTTTTAGCCTATTTTAAGCTCAGTTATATTTCTCCTAATTTATTGTTATTTTTAGAAAGTTATAAAATACAGACAAATTATACAAATTAAGACTATAATTATTGCAGTTTTATTTATTGATTTATTAATCCAGACCCTTAAATAAAATATGAATAAAAATCTATTATTCCTAAAATAAGTTAAATCATTTGGTAAACTTGACTTAGTTTGTGTACAAAAACCCTAAAAACCCTAGGGAAATTTTTTTAATGATTTTTCCATTATTTTTATGATTTTTTTCTGCATATTTAAATTAAAATTTCACATTTTATTTTTAAAAATTTACCATAGTAATTTTCAAATTTATTTCCTTCAAACCCTAGTATAATTTACTAGATCCCTTTGATTCTTGAGGTATCACCTTACATGTTTGTGAGCTTTGAATCCTTTTTATGCATATTCCAATTCACTATTTTTCAAATTCTAGGTTACACTTATTTAATATTCTCTTCCATTTTTCAATTTGTTTTCCTTATGCCACCTAAGATCCTTGCATCTCTTCCTTTGAGATGAAGTACAAGACTTAGTGGCAACCCTCCTAAATTTACCCAGATTACTCCCACCCATCCATCTACCATGGATAACTAACCAGATCAATTTCCTACTATAGATCCTACACATCTAGATTTCATTAATTTTTATGAATATAATTTCAATAATGATCAATATGAGAATAGAAATGATGATACACCCACTGATGTTCATGACCCACCATATCAGGCTCTTGATCCACTTACAACTATTGTTGATAATGATGTGGTTATCAACAAAGATTTGATTCTACAAATTCTTACATAGAGACTTAGGGAATAGCCCCAAGATCATGCTCTTGTCTTATAATATATCATGGAAATTAAAAAGGCTAAGTAGGTTGAGTCTTTTATTCCTTCAGAACAACCAGTTAAAAATGACTATATGAAGGAAACTATGTCTCAACAACCCCCTATAGTAGCCTAACCTTCCTATGAGGCACCACTAGTTACAGCTAGTACATCTGTATCCCCTAATGTGGTTACCCTTATGCAAGAGATAAAATCTCTTCAATCCAAGGTGTTACATCTTGAATAAGGTGCCTCTTAACCAACATAGATTTTGGATTCTCTTGCTCTACTTCATACACCGTTGACATGTTATATTACTTTTACACCTATGTCACCAGGTTTCATTCAACCCAAGCTCACTCTATGTGATGGAAAGTGTGATCTAGAGACAAAATCGAGAGCCTTTCACATAGCATGCTTGGATTATGTGTCAAATGACTAGTTACTAACAAATCTATTTACATGAATTTTAAAGGATTATGCTCTACAATGGCTTTATAGTCTATCAGATCAATTGGTCAACATATTCAATTCTTTAGTTGACATGTTCCTAGCTTATTTTAGCATTAATATAAGAGATAAGGTTTCTTATGCCCAATTTGAAAAAATAGAAAAATGGTCAAATGAGCATCTCGCAGATTATGTTCATTAATATAAGATTATTTTGGCTAAAATTACTAGCCCCATGGCTGATCAAGAATTAAAATATCTCTTTAAATAGAGTCTTCTACTAGCTTTTCATGTGTCAATAATGTTTAAAATATTATCCTCCTTCACTGAGTTATGTCATACACTAAAGTAAAGGGAAGTCAAATTAATTTCAATGGAAAAACTCAAGTACACAAACATATCTGAAACAACAAATAAGAGTAATAGTAAATTATCATACAATGTAAAGGTTAATGAAAGAAAAAATCAAAATCAACTTATAGTTAATGCGACTTCAAATTCTCTTCAGTGAGTGGTTTTATCAACACCTCCTCGATAAGCCTTTACCAATCTACTAGTATCTCTAGCCAAATTCTTAAAATAGTTTTGGATATGCAATATCATAACTCTCCCTCTTATTCATGAATTTGATACAACAAAGCCTCTTCGATGTGGATATGATTAAAATACATTTTGATATTTTAAAAGGGAACTAGGCCACACAAAAAACAAATCCATTAGTTTATGACACTAGATATAGGACTTGATACATATCAACCTTATTGATCTTGGCACTACAGTTGAGCCTCCTCACGCAAAGTAAACATAGGATAAGATTCTAAAAAAAAAATTAAATACTTTCCCACAACATTCTAAATAAGAGATATGGAACACATCAAATATTAATGATGCATATCATATATACCCTCCACCATCTACATACTAGGCACCTTCAGTTGAGCCATATCCTTTGAGCAACATGATTAGTGTGTATAATTCTAGAGTTCCATCTAGACCTTCCATCTCCTTTTCATAGTAGGAGATAGTTGAGGATTATTTGGATTACCATGCACTTTTTATTAGAGCCTACATTGATGATCATCTAATTTATAGGGTCTTCATAGACAATGGATCCAGTGTGAACATGTGCACTATGACATTACGACAACATTTGGGATATTTCGAGTAATATATTAGCCTAATAGACATAGCTATCAGTGGATTTAATGGGAATAAATAGAGTTCATTGGGTGAGATTATAATTTCTTTACAGGTTGGATCTATACATGTGACCACACCATTTACTATAGTTCCCAGTACAAGAGTCTTTAATATGTTGCTTGGTCAACCATGGATTCATATACTTCATGTAGTACCTTCTACAACTCATAGAGAGTGAAATTCGTTGATTGTAATCAAGTTGTTACTGTTCATGGAGTTTTGTATGAGTTATAACTACCCAATTTAGAGCCATCTACTACTCTATAGTCACCATTTTTAGCTCCTCCATTAGTTATATTTCTTCCCCTAGTTTAGATTCAGCCATAGTCGATAACTTCCTCATTCTCATAGAGAGCTCATACACTTCCATGAAGGCCTCTTTTAGAACAACCATAGTTTTAGAACTCTAGATAGTTTCCAATAATAGTATTCACATCCAAGCTAGTATCATTGAGATCTCATGCCTCTACACATAGATCACATTTTTAGAGAGATTATTTTACTTCCAGATGGATCCCTAAGAGCCATACAATTGCATCCACTTCTCAAAGTTACAAGGGGATGCCATAGTTGGTTTCCACTATAGAGTTTTTAAAGTACTTATAGCATACATAATTTTTAGAATCACATCTCAGCCCTTCCATCATGTTTTATGATCATGCACAATCCCTCTCTTTGATACAAAACACCATGATAGGGAGTCTCTCATAAGACTCATCGACTAGTATCATTTCTTCTCAATTCTTGTACATAGTTTCCTTATGCTTGCTTGTACATAACTTATTTCAAAAATACCAAAAATAATATAAATTTTCAAAATATAAAAACATTAAAATAATTTAAAACACCAAAAACATTTAAAATTGTATGCAGTATCCCTATTTTACACTTATACTAGCATGCTAGACTTACATTTTGCTATTCTATATTATTGTTTATCAATTTATCTACATTACCATGCTTCACTTGATCTTTTTTGAGTGTGTGTAGTGACACCTATATCCTTCACTCTACCTATTGAGGAGGCATCCTACTTATATATTTGAGACATACATTGACATATATGTCCACCAGGGGCATCTTCCACATGACTACACCATCCAAGTTATGCCATTCCTACACCACACATTCTAATTATCTTACTAATGTACATTATTTACTAGCTTAGACTAATTGTTCTATCAATACTCAGTAGTATATATCACTTGTGTATTTCTTAGCATCTACCTAGTCTTTTACTCCATGTTTTACATGCTTTCACATCATTCTTTGATTAGTTAGATGAGATAGTATTTCATCTGTTTACATGATTTTCTTTTTTTATTTGCATAGATAGATGTGATTTCATTTCTTAGTTCCTATTTTGTCTCTTGTGTGTGCCTTAGGACATTTGTCAATGTCCTTTATTTATCCTCTTTTATGTGATTATGGCCTTCATTCTAACCTTGTTTGTTTTGTGTATGTGGGAATTTGAACATTCTTTATGTGATTTATTTTTATCTTGAGTGACATGTGACCAAATCCCTTATTTGTTTTTCCCCTTGGCTAATTTTGTATGCTTCTTTATATTTACCTTACGTGCTTGTTTTCTTCTTAGATGTTTTCAAATGCCATGATCTACATAATTCATTATCTTGCTTTCTTGGATGCCATGATGGACATCATGCTTCATCCCTTCCTAACAAATAATAAATAACAACTAACATTTCTAGTTTAAATTCAGTATACTACATATGCTTTTACATTTTTACATCTATCTAGGTATACCCCTATTGCTTTAACAATATCCAATAAAAATTATGTTATATATTGAGATAAATTTTTGATTATCATTGCTATATCTTGTATTTCACATCATAACACACTTACAGGGCTCTTTCTTCTGAGGGAAGTCATTACAGGGTCTCCATTCCTACCCTTAAAAGAGGGGGCAATAAATAGTGGTTTTGTCACATAGATCATTACCTTATACTAGTCAAAAAATCAATTTTTAGAATAATTAGAAAAACATCCAAAACCCAAACTAGGGAAAATAGATAAAGAAAGTTGTGACGAATATAGAACAATGATTAAAAATTGCAAAGGACAAGAGTGTCATACTTGGACTACAACACTAGACATGAAAGTGTCATGTTTTTAGCACTCCTATCTAAACAATTAAAAACATAATTTTTTTATAAATAGACAAAAAGGTAAGTCTAGTTATAGTTTTATCAATAATAGATCAGTTCAGATTGGGTATTTTTAGTATAGGTTTTCTCATAAAATCCAAATATAGGGGGTATCATGCATGGCATGATAGTTCTTGCTTCTGGTTTCAGATTGGGTAGTTGGTATAACTTCTAGATCAAAATCCATGTTAGAGACACAAGTGATTAGATGCAATATGCATGGCATATTAGCTTTATTTTCTTTCCAAGTTTAGTACATTACCTAAGTATTCTTAATAATTACATGCCTTATGCCATCTATACGTGGTTGGCATCATTTCAGAGTGGTTTTCATATAAGCCTAGTTCTATGTTTTGAAGTGGCTTTCATATAAGCCTAATCTCATCCTTTCGATATAGCCAAGATTAGTCTAGTTTTCAATACACATTGGGAAATCCACACCACATTGTTAGATTATAGAGCATTCATGGGCTTCAAGAGCCATCTTATACGACACACATTCACACCAATATCAATTCATATCTTCACTTAATAGGCAATGATGGAGCCAAAGGATTATATAGCTTTTGTATTCTTAAGCCACCTACTTAGAGGGATTGGATATAAAGTCTAAACATTAATTAACACACATATGATAGCATAGTTTCACTCAGTGGGTGACGTTGGAGCCTAAGGGCCAACTTTTATATTCTTGAGCCATTCTTGGGGAATTAAGCACTCATATTCATTCTTAATATTAATCTTAGTACAACACATATCTAACATCACTCACTATCACAATAGGTTTTGTATTAGTTCACCTACCTAGTGAGGTGTAATTATTCCTTTCTTTTCCTCTCTCACTTACCCAGCTTATGTATGTTATTATTTTATCCATAGTGTTTCTAGTAAGAACTAATATACTCTTTGTTTTCTCTTTACATATTTATACTTCATGATGTGATCTCTCTATGCATACTCAACATCACACATCTTTATGGGCTTAACCCTTGCAGGTAAATTTAGTTATGCTTTATACATTTCCTTTATCCTAGTATTTCACTTTAATACACCATTAAAATGAATTGGTAGGGGGAATGTAGTCATATAAAATGTTCAAATTGTTAGTTTGAGTATGGCTTGTCACATACAATCGTTAGGTCCTTCTTGCATGTTCTTATGACCCTTATAAATACCTTTTTGCTCATTATCGATCATCCATAGACTTCGAAACAATCATTCCACCTCAGCCAAGCTGCTTTTCCTAGGCCAATCCTATCCCCCTAGGTCTTGAGACTGTAGGACATGAGCACCATACTTGGATTATATCACTAGACCCTAGGGTGTCCCATTTTCAGTACTCCTATCCAATCACACTTTGAGACCCAATGATCAATTTATTTTGATTTCTATCCTTCATTATGTTAGCCTAGTGTGAATATATCTAACCTATGACCAACTAAAAAATCCCAAAAAAATCCAATTCAAAGTTCATTTATAAGGGAAGGTTACAAATATTATAAATCAAGCAAGAGTACAAACAAAGCACTAATACAAAATTTCCTATTCTCT